>JASGCC010000295.1:154740-192109 GCA_030067915.1 Hydractinia echinata | reverse complement strand
ATGGTTTTTTCCGCTATAAGACCTCTTATTCATCTCTAGTGTGAAAGTTGGTCTATCAAAAAGAAGGCCACTCACTGGCTATCCAGGCAACTGCTCTGGCTCAGGCACATCAAAGGTCCGAAACGTATAGACTACCCGCATTTTACCATTACAACACCCAATGAGATGCATCAGTTTGATCTACTCTACATGCCACATGATCGGTTGTATGGTAGCACCTATAAATACATTCTGACAGGTATTGACGTTGCCTCGAGATACAAAGTAGCTAAGCCTCTAAGAACGAAAAAAGCTAGCGAGGTCGCGGATATGTTGAAGGATATCTATAAGGCAGGACCCCTTCAATACCCCAAAACCTTCCAGTGTGACAACGGCAGCGATTTTAAATCTGATGTAACCAAGTTGCTGGAAGGCAAAGGTGTAGAAATTAAGAGGGCCACCACCAAATATCACCATACGTTTACAGCCTTTGTGGAGAGCTACATTAAGGTCCTCGCTGAAAGGCTCTTCAAGCCTCAAGATGCCCAAGAGTTGGCTTCTGATGAGACTATCAGTATATGGGTTAAAAATTTGTACACTATCGTGAAGGGTCTCAACAATACCAAGACTGCCATGATTGAGATGAAGCCTAACAAGGCGATTAAGATGGATGAGGTACCTCTTGCAAAAAGCCAGCAATATCCTGAAGAGAAACCCCTACCTGAGGATGGATTATACATGTATTTGCTACAACCAGGGGAAGAACATGGAGATTTGAAAAGACGCGCTACCGACGCCTTTTGGAGCAGGAAAATGTATAGGTTGGACCGTATAGTAGCAAGTAGCCGTGTTTTATACTATTTTCAGGATGGCCCTGAAAGGAGCTTTGTTTCGGAAGAACTCATGCTGATCCCAGAGGATGTTCAGGTACCTCCGGAGGGTGTTAAGGATTGGTAATAAATGATAATTTTAATACTATTTTTTGAGTATTAAAATTAGTGTCTGCCTAGTCCTCCAGTGCCGGAACACCCAAATGGTACAGGTCATCCCGAGTAAGGTCGATAAGCCTGAAATGGTTCCTGAAACGTTCTACATGCCCTTCCTCCTCAAAACGATTAAAGGCGTGTATGCCGTTGGGGTTGTCTATGACAACAATCTCCTCCGCCCCGGGTAGTTGTCACTTAACCACAACCTCTTCTTGCTAATATTACGCCTCTGGAGACTCGTGGAATAAGAGGGAAGATGATGGTATTCGTCATCATCCTGTGTGCTGTGCTTACGATGGATTATGATGACGTTGTCTTTACCGTAGTCCTGGGCATTGGGTATATGCCTTTGTCGAAGCCTTGCATTTTCCTGGGCCTGTGCCGCAAGTTGTCGATCCCTATCCTCGAGCTCATCTCCGAGTGCCAGGAGTTGGTTGCCCCTATCCTCAATTTCATCGCCGAGTAAGGCCAGGGCCCCATCCCTGTCCTCCAGGGCCTGGCGATGCTCTTTAATTATATCTTGTAATTTTTGGACACCTGCCCGGGCTAGCCATTCGATAACCCCTGCGGCTTTTGGTTTCCTAGAACGGCGAACGATCTCCAAGGCTCCGTTCAATGTGACAAAGACGTCATGCGGATTTTGGCCTTCATTTTGGGTGTATGTACTACATATACCTCCTCCTATTTCTTCTCTTGTTGATAACATTTGATTATCGAGGCTACACTATCTAACATTTTCAATACCTAAAAACCGTCCCAGATCGGCTTTTTGAACATAGGCTGACCCTGGCTATTGGATAGGGTCTCAATGGCTCCTGCGTTGAACAAAAGCTGTGACGACATCTTTTTATATACCAATGCTTGGCCAGAGGTTTTCATTCTAGAATCCTCCAAGTCCTAGGGTGTTCCAGCCTCATGTACAAGCAGGCGTGTTTGGATTTCCTCAGTTCAATTTTAATCTCATCCCAGTCCGATATAAGATTCGTTTCCTCGTCCAGCAGCCTCATGTCACTCTTCTCATGGGGGTACCAGGCAAACAAGGCCTTCTTCTGCCTCCTCAGATTCTTGGGTAATGCGGTATACGATTGGGTTAATAGCCAAAGACTATGCTTGCGATGCCTACCACTGATGGCAAGTTCCAGTAGTGGTTGTCGTTTTTTGTAGAGACTCTCGTCGGATATCATGTCGTCAACCACGAATAACGTCTCCTCGCCTGCTAACAGCGATGAAAGTCTTCCTATCCATTCAAACAACTGGTCCTTAGGGTCTATCAGGAACACGTAAGGGTCCTTCCAGAGTGAGGCTCTTTCAAGATAGGTGCTGTTCCACCGTATGGTCGGGCACAGGATGACTATATTCTTGAAATGCTTCTTATACTCATTTTCGAGGAGGTCCAGTACACGTTGCGTCTTGCCACAACTTGTGGGTCCCGTGAAAATTGCTGTGTGGGGGTCCCGCACAATATTTAACATTTTATTTAACATTTTATTTAACATTTTATTTAACATTTTATTTAACATTTTATTTAACATTTTATTTAACATTTTATTTAATAGTTGCCCCACTTTCGATCATGAATTTTTGGGTATAGCGCGGCACATTCCTCGCAAATCCATACACCGCTATGGTTATTCTCTAAAAAGCCGTGGCATGCGGGGCACAGCTTGGTATTTCGGACCTTATATTCCATGGGTAGTGGACTATATATTAATTTTCCCTGTAGGCATCGTAGTACCTTGCAATATTGTTTAATGACTAGTTCCTTTTCATAGCTCTCGGGTGGTGCCTCAACGAGTTCGATGTACCGGGGTATGATACTATATGTCAACAGGGTATACAAAAGTAGATAATTATCATCCTGCTTAAGCCCTTGAATCTCCATGTCAATAGAAAGTGGATCTACCTTGTATTCGATAACAGGGTCCTTACATTTGGTACCCCGCCTAGCCTTAGCCTTATCTAGGCAACTTATACAACTCTTAGTTCGAGTACGTCCCCTAATCTTGAACATGTCCAGGGTTAAGACTTTTGTGCATTTGGAACAACATTTGGCCTCCATTTTATTACCTTGACTGTTCGTCCAATACCCTGGTAACATCAGCAAGCGTCGGATATCTTCTGGTTTCTATATATTTAAACGGTACCTTATGATCAATATGAACATACTCATATTGTTCCCAGGTCATTCCTTCGGAAAACTGGGCTTCAATATGAGCCCTACAGATAGCTATGACCTCCTTGTTTTCATATAGAGGCTGTGGGCGGAGCCTTGCGCGATCCTTTGACGCCTTGCTGGAAGCGAGGCAGGCAATGCATTGCCTTAACATTGAACCATTACGTTTCACCCTGAAATGGTTCAATGGGAGATGGTGCTTGCATTTTGAGCAGTTTTTACCCTCATCCATTTCTATTTACCTCTTAGGGCAAATAGAAAATTTACCATACGCTCATTTTGGGGGCATCAGAGACTTTTTTTACCACCCCTGTTTAATGGCGTATTCGTCGAATAAGATCGCCGCCGTCATATAGCCGGCAAGTTTAAAGCCGTCCTCCAAATCCATCTTAGCGCCGGGTCTGGAAACCCCCAAAGCCTTTTTTGCCCCCATAGCGATCAGGATAGTGTACGATACCAACCTGACAGACTCCCAGAGGGAATCAATTACCATCGTCTCCTTCGGACCCATATTGCTGTCATCTTGCTTGCTTGCCATTTATTAAGTGTCATTTTTTTGGAAAAAATCATTGCATCTTGAAAATATCGATATTCGATTGAGTTTTGCCTTGCTGAAGCTCCGGATGGGCCGCCGGCTTGTTAGGTTCATTCCCACCCCTGCCAAATTTATACCAGACGCCAACGGCTATCGCTAATGGCTATATTAGCGATAGCCGTTGGCGTCTGGTATAAATGTACCGACCCCATAAAGGTATACATCCGTTGACTTGCTGGTACCTGTCGCAGGTTCTTGATCATCTTGTGAAGGTTCTTTACCCACGTTCTTCTGTAGGTCGGCCTTGTTCTTACGGTTCCATTCGGCAAGTCTCTTGCCGGCTGCAACACGACCCTCGTTCTTCGTCTTGGTTATGACCCTTTCCTCTTGCTGTTTCTGAACGTCTTCACTCATTTTATTATACAGTCCGATTCTCTTCCTTGGCCTCCACCTCCACCTGCTCCTGTTTCTTCTTGCTCATGTGCCTCGCTGTATGTCCTGCTACCAGAAGGGGTGCTAGGCACCTCCCAATAGTGCAGTATACAAGGATCCCGAGATCTGTCATACTATCCCGGATTATAGGATCCTCTTCGATATGTCGACGTAATTCATCTACATTGTCAATGTCCACGAAGTTCCCAATCATGCTAGCATATAAGCTGATGACATGGGTAGACAGTGCCCTAGCTGTTTTCTCGCCCTTCTCTTGCAATTCCCGCTGTACGTAGTCGGTATGGACCTTGTCGATGGCATCATCAGTGGCCTTGTCGACAAAGCCCTCTGTGCACTTCTTAGGTAAAAGGTGACCCTTGCCCTTACGTAGGGCCTCCTTCAAAGCCTGGCGTTTATCGATAGGTTTCTCTATCTGTTCATAGTCTGCAGAGGCTGTGTCGAATACTTGTGCAAGATCTGACATTCTCTTTATTAGTAGTCGATATCGAAAAAGTACATAAGCAATCATGGCATATGGTAGGATTATAGCAATTAGTATGAACACCTCCATTTTATTCACTTTCGGGCACCAGGCTGCAATGGCCCCTGGCAAACGTTGAAATTTGATTGGGTTGAACGATCCGTTTGTCGTCCTCCCTGTTGAGTGCTAGCTTCTTCACCTCCTGGGTATAGACCTGATGCCTCTTATTTTGAATCAGGACCTGGGTCCTGTATATATCAACGCCATCCTGGAGGCATCGCCGGTAATCGTCAAAAGTGATGGATTTCTTCGTAACGCATCTCTTCACACCCTTAGCTTTGCGATCACCGCCCTCTTTTGTGAGGCTCTTGTAGGCATATAGCTTGGCCCTTAGTGTTATGAACTCAGTCATAACCTTGCCCGCAAGCTCGTCTTTCATGAGGCCTACGACCTTCTTGTTTTTCCCTATTGGGAGGGGCCTCTTATCATCCGGATTATAGGCACTTGTATCGAAACGTGTCTCAACATCGTCCTTGATATCCCTGTAAAAGTCCTCTGTTCTAATATGGTAAACGAACGAGTCCGTATCCATATAACAGAGCTGCAGCTTGCTACCATATTTTGGCTGCATGTAGTTGTAGTGGAACTCATACATCAGCATGTCTAAGATGGCCTGCCCTATATACACAGGTTTTTTTTTTTTTGACCTCAGCTGTACCCATCTCCACACCTAGAAGGTGCTTACTAAACCTGCTACCACCCTTGAAATTTGGCTTCATCACGAATTTCATATACTTGTCCTCGTTGGTAATCAGCTGAATATTGCGGTGGTTACGTATATTTTCCATGGTCTTCCCGAAGACTGAGAGGTTCATAAGCTTGTAGAAGTCCTTCTCAAACTCGTTTCTGGCATCCGTTCTCAGCCTCGTGTTGTGATCAATGTATCCTTTAAGTCAGGCCTTCTGTTTGAATTTAATGACCCTATGGACCTTCTTCAATTCAAGCCCATGCTTTATGGCCTCGTGAAGGGCTCTGATATGTACCACATACCTCCGTTTGTTTTCCAAATTTGGCACCAATTTCTCAACCTTGTGGACCGTTGTGCGCTCAGGTAAAAATGGTAGCTCGCTATGTTTGTCATGCAGCCTTGAGGGGTAGTCTATATCTACCTCTAGAATATACCCATGTTTATTGTCCCTAACGAGCTTCTCTATCCGCTTTTCTGTAAAGGCCTCGGTATTTGACACCCATTTGAAGCCATCTGTTGGGAGCTCCTGTCTCATAGCCCACCCGTACAGGTTGTTGGCATCCAAATACTGCAGGTATGATGACTCCTAATCCGGGTTATACTGGTCTCCCATGTACTTGTTGTTAGCCCTGGCATACCGGTGTACGGCCTGGGTTATACCTCCACGGATACCCTTTTCGAACATCAGGAGCATATCAGTGTCTGTGAGGAGTTCCAGCTTGATTCCAGTAAACTTGAGTGCCGCCTTCCATGCCAAGCCGGGTGCACTGTAAAAGTGCGCAGGGTCAAGCTTGTAGTTTGTCAAGCACACATCCCGAAACGTTTCAAATACATCGGCAATAGCAGGACGTCCATGGTCAGGTAGATGTCATGATAGTCGCCCATGGTTACACTATTACCCTCTGGAATTATACTCTTCCATACTTTTTTGCGTATTTATAATCATACTCTGATATACCCCTCATATTCAGCTTGCTGTAGAATACCTCCCAAGGAGGTAGGTCCAATTCCTCAAATCGCTGCCAATCGTCCATATACTCGTACGGATAGGCACTTTTTCGAAGCATTAGCCGGAATACATCGTCCTTGTCGATGAACTTGGCCATGGATGGTACGTTTGCCTTTACTTGGTCCCGATTAAGTTGCTTGGTATCATTCGAGTTGCAATTTTTACACCAAAACATTGCCATATACTCGGCGTCTATACCCTTAAATTCAAGGCATGTATCTGCACACTGGTGGCATTTCATACCGGCGGCGTTTGTTCCATTGAGGTTGCTTGCCAGTTTGTCTAATGGGGATGGCATTAGTCGGCAGCTGTCGATGAATCTAATCTCGATCTTCTTGTACGTCTCGCCATCGCCCATACCTGCAAGAGATACCTTGATTTTAACATTAAAACTTATATATTTTTCGGTATTCTCAGCGATGCATCCAATGTCTTGGGTTTCATACTTTTCACCCAGTTCTCGGATAAATGGATGCGCGTCGTACCCGCTTAGGTTGTGGAATATTACTGGTATATGGCTAGGTATCTTGTATTTGAGGTTGCAACTGTTATGCGCAGCACCTCGATATAGCCCTGTGTAGTGACAGTGGTCCCGAACTTTGCGGTTATTTTCACAGTCGTCATATGTGGCAGTGCGTGGCCTTGTCATGTTCACTTTTTAGCACCTCTGTCAGTTCCAGCATGGGTTGCTGCGGGTAGGTATGGTATAGGCGCTTCACCTCGTCTTCTAGGTGGTTCACGAACCTCGTCACACAGTCCTTGCCCCTGTATAGTGTTAGGGGATCCGGTACATCTCCATAGGCAAAGGTACTATAGGTACACCAGCCGGATGGCATATGCCTACTCAGCTTTTTCGTCTTGGTCTCCCTGGCATCCTCTTCCACCGGTATCAATAAGCTTTCAAAATCGGCATATATTGTAAAGGGTACTTTGAATTGCATCTGACCATCCCTGTAGAATAGCCATTTTTCGGACTCGTTTGGCATTGTGATTTTAACAGCCTCGTGGTCCCTGCAATATCGATAGTGCTTGTCCCTCGATTCAACTGTAGGAAAGGCCTGTAGGCAGTTCAGGCAAAAATGCATTTTTGATGTATTTTTAGAGGTCTCAATACCTAGGAGTCGCGATAGGCTTTTGACGGCTATGTAGTGGGCCTTTTTGTCATCGATGATAAGCAGCAGGTTCGCCTGCTTGCTACGTCCGTTGTGATGCGATCGCCGTAGGATATTAATCTTCTTTCCAGTCACATACAAGACGTTTACCGCAATATCCTTGTTATTCTCCTCAAACTTATATATGCTTTTGATACTTGTCGGAAACTCTATACCGTCCCAGTTATAAAGGTCTACGTAGGGTTTCAGCTTGGTGATTCTTTGGGGGTCTCTTTCAATCTCCGTATGGTGTATGGATGCTATGATACTCCACTTGAAACACTCCTCATCCTTATTTTTTGGGTTAATAATTGCCTTCTTTGACGCTATCCATTTTGGAGGTTCTATGTATGAGGACCATCTCGTTAGCCTTAGCTTATGGAAGTCTACATCAAGGTGTAGGATTCGACTAATCGTAAAGCCATTTTGAGGCAGCGCAAGATGTTCAATGTGTGTCTTGATTTGGGCAAATGTACCGTCCAGCACGTCGTCCACATCGCTACCCTGGAAGACTGAGGCCATATTGCTGTTAAAGGCCTTCTTCACCTCAATATACTCATCGTTGGCCCCCTCCATATTTGATGGCTTCTTCCACATTATCCATAGGGACAGTTGTATCTTTGCCGAGCCCATATCTTCTACCTTGTCCCCAATTAAGGTTTTCACGTTGGGTCTTACCATCCCTATATATCCATCTACGTCGGCCCCTCCTATACCAGGAATGCGGAAACTTCGGAAGGTCCTATGGAGAGCATGCTTATGTTCCTGGGGCGTGAAATCTTGCCCCGTTTGGTCATATAGTTTTTGGATGTCTTCGAGGTATTCTTCCTCGGCCTCTTTTTCCACCTCGTCATGAAGTGTAGGTCTTATGTTGGCTGCCATGCCATAGAGTCCCATCACCCCACGTTTAAAGGATGCATAGGTCCTCTTGACCCCTTCTTTTATAGGTTTGGGGACAGCATCAACTAACCAGTTGTACCATCCCCGCATCTTAGTTTTCACGATCAGGCGATTTTTCGACAGCTCCTGTTTCTAGAATATATCCATTGCCTCCGGTGTTGGTGGTATGTTCATGGGCTTGACTGGCTTTCGTTGTCCAGCCCTTCTAGTGACCTCTGTGGTACATCATCCAATAAGGAAATTAATTCAGCCTTGCGTAGCCTATAATACCTGGTTAAACCACGGGTTTATGCAATATCACGTAATTGTTTCACGGTGTATGAATCCATTTCTTCATTGTATGGATTTTAACGTTGTCAGAAGATTTCATTCTGCTCAAAACTAACGCAGTTCATCTACGCATGCATTGATTTTTGATAATTATTAGTATCATTAGGGAATTACCCCTACTCATTTGCTGTATGATAGGGAATTTACCCTTTGATATGCGCGTTGATTATTAGGGAATTGCGCTAGAAAAATTATTCGACTTCCTATTCTGTATACTTTGATGACGTCATCACTCTATATGGATATACCCCTACTCAACACCGTCTATTAAGGGTATATCCATATTAGGTATTGATAAGCACCGCATGGTACCGCAGGGTACTGGATTTGTTGATGTGCCTGCGCGGGATGTGCGACTGCGCCAGAACATACATTTCCCTATTTCTTGCAGACTTCGTATTACGCCGCAGAAAGATAGGTAGGTCAGTTTTGTGCGTGCCATCTTGGCTTTTTCATTTGACAGAAGACAATAGAAGGGCACCCAACACAAGAAGCACAACTATTCCGTGCACGCATCTCCCTTTCTGCAAATTACGTGAGAGTTCTCTCATCAGCGTCGGTGGTGTAAAGGTTAGCATTGTTGCCTTCCAAGCAATAGATCCGGGTTCAATTCCCGGCCGATGCATTTTGCTTCTAGATTATATTTCTAGTCTATTAACTTCAGTTCTTGTGGTTCGTACTTGAGAGACGATTAGAAGAGCAATTCTTTATGGCCGGGTTAAGGCTTTTTGAGTTATCAAATAACAAGGGAAAGGCATATATAAGAAAAGATGCCCATATTTTGACCGCGGAAATACCTTACGTTTAAAAAATCTAACATTTCTGCTATCAGCGTCGGTGGTGTAAAGGTTAGCATTGTTGCCTTCCAAGCAATTGATCCGGGTTCGATTCCCGGCTGACGCATTTTGCTTCTAGATTTTATTTCTAGTTTATTAAATTCTGTTCTTGTGGTTCGTACTTGAGAGATGATTAGAAGAGCAATACTTTATGGCAGGATTGAATTTTGTGAGTTATCAAGTCACAAGGGAAAAACATATAACGCGAAATATGCTCATATTTTGATCGCGGAAGTACCTTACGTTTAATAAATCTAACATTACTGCTTTCAGCGTCGGTGGTGTAAAGGTTAGCATTGTTGCCTTCCAAGCAACAGATCCGGGTTCGATTCACGGCCAATAGAAGGGCAGACAACACAATAAAAGCACAAGTATTGCGCGCACGCATCTCTCTTTCTGCAAATTACGTGAGAGTTCTCTCATCAGCGTCGGTGGTGTAAAGGTTATCATTGTTGCCTTCCAAGCAATAGATCCGGGTTCAATTCCCGGCTGATGCATTTTGCTTCTAGATTATATTTCTATTCTATTAACTTCAGTTCTTGTGGTTCGTCCTGGAGAGACAATTAGAAGAGCAATCCTTTATGGCCGGGTTAAGGGTTTTTGAGTTATCAAATAACAAGGGAAAAGCATATAACACGAAAGATGCACATATTTTGACCGCGGAAGTACCTTACGTTTAATAAATCTAACATTTCTGCTAACAGCGTCGGTGGTGTAAAGGTTAGCATTGTTGCCTTCCAAGCAATAGATCCGGGTTCGATTCCCGGCCGTTGCATTTCAATATGAGGTTGTTGAATAATCATACCGAAATGTATTGAGGCAAAATTTGTCTCCATAATATTGGAATAGCTTAATTCTCTATTAGACTACCCCTTCTGAAAATGTCCAAGTTCACATGCCAGTGCTTAGAGTGTCCTCAGCACTTTTGATCTTCAGTTGTTTCGCATTCTCCCAATTATTTAATGTGACAATAATTGCCGACTTTCGCATTGTCATTTTCTGCGATAAATATTTGTAGTTAATCTTGCGGACGTTGTATTACGCCACAGAAGGATAGGAAGGTCAGTTTTTGTGGTGCAATCTTGGCTTTTTCATTTGACAGGAGACAATAGAAGGGCAGACAACACAAGAAAGCGGAAGTACTGTGCGCACGCATCTCCCTTTCTGCAAAGTGCTTTGGAATTCTATCATCAGCGTCGGTCGTGTGACGGTTACCATTGTTGCCTTCCAAGCAATAGATCCGGGTTCAATTCCCGGCTGACGCATTGTGCTTCTAGATTTTATTTCTAGTCTATTAACTTCGATTCTTGTGGTTCGTACTTGAGAGATGATTAGAAGAGGAATACTTTATGGTAGGGTTGAATTTTTTGAGTTATCAAGTCACAAGGGAAAAGCATATAATACGAAAGATGCCCATATTTTGACCGCGGAAGCATCTTACGTTTAATAAATCTAACATTTCTGCGAACAGCGTCGGTGGTGTAAAGGTTAGCAATGTTGCGTACCAAGCAATAGATCCGGGTTGGATTCCCGGCCGACGCATTTCAATATGAAGTTTTTGAATAATCATACCGAAATGTATTGAGGCAAAATTTGCGGCCGTAATATTGGAACAACCTAATTCTCTATTAGACTACCCCTTCTGAAAATGTCCAGGTTCACATGCCAGTGCTTAGAGTGTCCTCAGGACATTTGATCTTCAGTTGTTTCGTATTCTCCCAAATATTTAATGTCACAATAACTGCCGACTTTCGCATTGTCATTTTCTACGATAAATATTTGTAGTTAATCTTGCGGACGTCGTATTACGCCGCAGAGAGATAGGTAGGTCAGTTTTTTTGGGCGCAATCTTGGCTTTTTCATTTGACAGGAGACAATAAAAGGGCAGACAACAAAAGAAAGCACAACTATTCCGCGCACGCATCTCCCTTTCTGCAAATTACGTGAGAGTTCTCTCATCAGCGTCGGTGGTGTAAAGGTTAGCATTGTTGCCTTCCAAGCAATAGATCCGGGTTCGATTCCCGGCCGATGCATTTCAATATGAGGTTGTTGAATAATCATACGGAAATGTATTGAGGCAAAATTTGCCTCCATAATATTGGAACAGCCTAATTCTCTATTAGACTACCCCTTCTGAAAATGTCCAAGTTCACATGCCAGTGCTTAGAGTGTCCTCAGCACTTTTGATCGTCAGTTGTTTCGCATTCTCCCAATTATTTAATGTCACAATAATTGCCGACTTTCGCATTGTCATTTTCTGCGATAAATATTTGTAGTTAATCTTGCGGACGTTGTATTACGCCACAGAAGGATAGGAAGGTCAGTTTTTTGGGTGCAATCTTGGCTTTTTCATTTGACAGGAGACAATAGAAGGGCAGACAACACAAGAAAGCGGAAGTACTGTGCGCACGCATCTCCTTTTCTGCAAAGTGCTTTGGAATTCTCTCATCAGCGTCGGTCGTGTGACGGTTACCATTGTTGCCTTCCAAGCAATAGATCCGGGTTCAATTCCCGGCTGACGCATTGTGCTTCTAGATTTTATTTCTAGTCTATTAACTTCGATTCTTGTGGTTCGTACTTGAGAGATGATTAGAAGAGCAATACTTTATGGTAGGGTTGAATTTTTTGAGTTATCAAGTCACAAGGGAAAAGCATATAATACGAAAGATGCCCATATTTTGACCGCGGAACACCTTACGTTTAATAAATCTAACATTTCTGCGAACAGCGTCGGTGGTGTAAAGGTTAGCAATGTTGCGTACCAAGCAATAGATCCGGGTTGGATTCCCGGCCGACGCATTTCAATATGAGGTTGTAGAATAATCATACCGAAATGTATTGAGGCAAAATTTGCGGCCATAATATTGGAACAGCCTAATTCTCTATTAGACTACCCCTACTGAAAATGTCCAGGTTCACATGCCAGTGCTTAGAGTGTCCTCAGGACATTTGATCTTCAGTTGTTTCGTATTCTCCCAAATATTTAATGTCACAATAACTGCCGACTTTCACATTGTCATTTTCTACGATAAATATTTGTAGTTAATCTTGCGGACGTCGTATTACGCCGCAGAGAGATAGGTAGGTCAGTTTTGTGCGTGCAATCTTGGCTTTTTCATTTGACAGGGGACAATAGAAGGGCAGACATCACAAGAAAGCGGAAGTACTGCGCGCACGCATCTCCCTTTCTGCAAAGTGCTTTGGAATTCTCTCATCAGCGTCGGTGGTGTGACGGTTAGCATTGTTGCCTTCCAAGCAATAGAAGCGGGGTTCAATTCCCGGCTGACGCCTTGTGCTTCTAGATTTTATTTCTAGTCTATTAACTTCGGTTCTTGTGGTTTGTACTTGAGAGATGATTAGAAGAGCAATACTTTATGGTAGGGTTGAATTTTTTGAGTTATCAAGTCACAAAGGAAAAGCATATAACACGAAAGATGCCCATATTTTGACCGCGGAAGTATCTTACGTTTAATAAATCTAACATTTCTGCGAACAGCGTCGGTGGTGTAAAGGTTAGCATTGTTGCCTACCAAGCAATAGATCCGGTTTCGTTTCCCGGCCGACGCATTTCAATATGAGGTTGTAGAATAATCATACCGAACTGTATTGAGGCAAAATTTGAGTCCATAATATTGGAACAGCCTAATTCTCTGTTAGACTACCCCTTCTGAAAATGTCCAGGTTCACATGCCAGTGCTTAGAGTGTCCTCAGGACTTTTGATCTTCAGTTGTTTCGTATTCTCCGAAATATTTAATTTTACAATAACTGCCGACTTTCGCATTGTCATTTCCTACGATAAATATTTGTAGTTAATCTTGCGGACGTCGTATTACGCCGCAGAGATATAGGTAGGTCAGTTTTTTGGGCACAATCTTGGCTTTTTCATTTGACAGGAGACAATAGAAGGGCAGAAAACACAAGAAAGCACAACTATTCCGCGCACGCATCTCTCTTTCTGCAAATTACGTGAGCGTTCTCTCATCAGCGTCGGTGGTGTAAAGGTTAGCATTGTTGCCTTCCAAG
Source organism: Hydractinia echinata (assembly GCA_030067915.1). Taxonomy (NCBI): domain Eukaryota; kingdom Metazoa; phylum Cnidaria; class Hydrozoa; order Anthoathecata; family Hydractiniidae; genus Hydractinia; species Hydractinia echinata. The sequence continues at coordinate 178,525 of JASGCC010000295.1, read as the reverse complement.
CAATAGATCCGGGTTCAATTCCCGGCTGACGCATTTTGCTTCTAGATTATATTTCTAGTCTATTAACTTCAGTTCTTGTCGTTCGTCCTTGAAAGACAATTAGAAGAGCAATCCTTTATGGCCGGGTTAAGGGTTTTTGAGTTATCAAATAACAAGGAAAGGCATATAATAGGAAAGATGCCCATATTTTGACCACGGAAGTACTTTACGTTTAATAAATCTAACATTTCTGCTATAGCGTCGGGTGGTGTAACGGTTAGCATTGTTGCCTTCAAAGGTATAGATCCGGGTTCGATTCCCGGCCGTCGCTTTTCAATATGAGGTTGTAGAATAATCATACCGAAATTTATTGAGGCAAAATTTGCCTCCATAACATTGGAACTGCCTAATTCTCTATTAGACTACCCCTCCTGAGACTACCCCTTCTGAAAATGTCCAAGTTCACATGCCAGTGCTTAGAGTGTCCTCAGGACTTTTGATCTTCAGTTGTTTCGTATTCTCCCAAATATATAATTTTCCAAAACTGCCGACTTTCGCATTGTCATTTTCTACGATAAATATTTGTAGTTAATCTTGCGGACGTCGTATTGCGCGCAGAGAGAATAGGTAGGTTAGTTTTGTGAGTGCAGTCTTGGCTTTTCCATTTGACAGGAGACAATAGAAGGGCAGACAACACAAGAAAGCACAACTATTCCGCGCACGCATCTCCCTTTCTGCAAATTACGTGAGAGTTCTCTTGTCAGCGTCGGTGGTGTAAAGGTTAGCATTGTTGCCTTCCAAGCAATAGATCCGGGTTCAATTCCCGGCTGATGTATTTTGCTTCTAGATTATATTTCTAGTCTATTAACTTCAGTTCTTGTGGTTCGTCCTTGAGAGACAATTAGAAGAGCAATCCTTTATGGCCGGGTTAAGGGTTTTTGAGTTATCAAATAACAAGGGAAAGGCAATAATAGGAAAGATGCCCATATTTTGACCGCAGAAGTACTTTACGTTTAATAAATCTAACACTTCTGTTATCAGCTTCGGTGGTGTAAAGGTTAGCATTGTTGCCTTCCAAGCAATAGATCCGGTTTGGATTCCCGGCCGACGCCTTCAATATGCGGTTGTAGAACAATCATACCGAAATGTATTGAGGCAAAATTTGTCTCCACAGTATTGGAACAGCCTAATTCTTTTTAGAATACCATTTCTGAAAATGTCCAGGTTCACATGCCAGTGCTTAGAGTGTCGTCAGGACTTTTGATCATCAGTTGTTTCGTATTCTCCCATTATTTAATGTCCCAATTATTGCCGAGTTTTGCAATGTCATTATATACGATAAATAATTGCAGTTAGTCTTGCGGGACGTTGTATTACGCCACAGAAAGATAGGTAGGTCAGATTTTGTGCGTGCAATCTTGGATTTCTCATTTCACAGGGGACAATAGAAGGGCAGACAACACAAGAAAGCGGAAGTACTGCGCGCACGCATCTCCCTTTCTGCAAAGCGCTTTGGAATTCCTCTCATCAGCGTCGGTGGTATGAAGGTTAGCATTGTTGCCTTCCAAAGCAATAGATCCGGGTTCGATTCCCCGGCCGAACGCATTTCAATATGAGGTTGTAAAATAATCATACCGAAATGTATTGAAGGCAAAATTTGCCTCCACAGTATTGGAACAGCCTAATTCTTTATTAGACTACCCTTTCTGAAAATGTCCAGGTTCACATGCCAGTGCTTAGAGTGTCCTCAGGACTTTTGATCATCAGTTGTTTCGTATTCTCCCAATTATTTAATGTCCCACATATTGCCGAGTTTTGCAATGTCATTATATACGATAAGAATTTGCAGTTAATCTTGCGGACGTTGTATTACGCCACAGAAAGATAGGTAGGTCAGATTTGTGCGTGCAATCTTGGCTTTTCATTTTACAGGTGACAATAAAAGGGCAGACAACAGAAGAAAGCACAACAATTCCGCGCACGCATCTCCCTTTCTGCAAAGTACTTGAGAGTTCTCTCATCAGCGTCGGTGGTGTAAAGGTTAGCATTGTTGCCTTCCAAGTAATAGATCCGGGTTCAATTCCCGGCTGACGAATTTTGCTTCTAGATTTTATTTCTAGTCTATTAACGGCGGTTCTTGTGGTTCGTACTTGAGAGATGATTAGAAGAGCAATCCTTTATGGCAGGGTTGAATGTTTTTGAGTTATCAAGTCACAAGGGAAAAGCATATAACACGAAAGATGCCCATATTTTAATTGCGGAAGTATCTTACGTTTAATAAATCTAACATTTCTGCTATCAGCGTCGGTGGTGTAAAGGTTAGCATTGTTGCCTTCCAAGCAATAGATCCGGTTTCGATTCCCGGCCGACGCATTTCAATATGAGGTTGTAGAATAATCATAACGAAATGTATTGAGGCAAAATTTGCGTCCTTAATATTGGAACAGCCTAATTCTCTGTTAGACTACCCCTTCTGAAAATGTCCAGGTTCACATGCCAGTGCTTAGAGTGTCCTCAGGACTTTTGATCTTCAGTTGTTTCGTATTCTCCCAAATATTTAATTTTACAATAACTGCCGACTTTTGCATTGTCATTTTCTACGATAAATATTTGTAGTTAATCTTGCGGACGTCGTATTACGCCGCAGAGAGATATGTAGGTCAGTTTTGTGCGTGCAATCTTGGCTTTTCCCTTTGACAGGAGACAATAGAAGGGCAGACACACAAGAAAGCACAACTATTCCGCGCACGCATCTCCCTTTCTGCAAATTACGTGAGAGTTCTCTCATCAGCGTCGGTGGTGTAAAGGTTAGCATTGTTGCCTTCCAAGCAATAGATCCGGGTTTCAATTCCCGGCTGATGCATTTTGCTTCTAGATTATATTTCTAGTCTATTAACTTCAGTTCTTGTGGTTCGTCCTTGAGAGACAATTAGAAGAGCAATCCTTTATGGCCGGGTTTAGGGTTTTTGAGTTATCAAATAACAAGGGAAGGCATATAATAGCAAGATGCCCATATTTTGACCGCAGAAGTACTTTACGTTTAATAAATCTTCCATTTCTGCTTTCAGCGTCGGTGGTGTACGGTTAGCATTGTTGCCTTCAAAGGAATAGATCCGGGTTCGATTCCCGGCCGACGCTTTTCAATATGAGGTTGTAGAATAATCATACCGAAATTTATTGAGGCAAAATTTGCCTCCATAACATTGGAACTGCCTAATTCTCTATCAGACTATACCTTCTGAAAATGTCCAAGTTCACATGCCAGTGCTTAGAGTGTCCTCAGGACTTTTGATCATCAGTTTGTTTTGTATTCTCCAATTATTTAATGTCACAATAATTGCCGACTTTCGCATTGTCAATTTTCTTGCGATAAAATAATTTGTAGTTAATCTTGCGGCCGTTGTATTACGCCACAGAAAGATAGGTAGGTCAGTTTTTTAAGTGCAATTTTGGATTTTTCATTTGACAGGGGACAATAGAAAGGCAGACAACACAAGAAAGCGGAAGTACTGCGCGCACGCATCTCCCTTTCTACAAAGTGCTTTGGAATTCTGTCATCAGCGTCGGTGGTGTGAAGGTTAGCATTGTTGCCTTCCATGCAATTGATCCTGGTTCAATTACCGGCTGACGCATTGTGCTTCTAGATTTTATTTCTAGTCTATTAACTTCGGTTCTTGTAGTTCGTGCTTGAGAAATGATTAGAAGAGCAATTCTTTATGACAGGGTTGAATTTTTTCAGTTATCAAGTCACAAGGGAAAAGCATATAACACGAAAGATGCCCATATTTTGACTGCGGAAGTACCTTACGTTTAATAATCTAACATTTCTGCCATCAGCGTCGGTGGTGTAAAGGTTAGCATTGTTGCCTTCCAAGCAATAGATCCGGGTTCGATTCCCGGCCGACGCATTTCAATATGAGGTTGTAGAATAATCATACCGAAATGTATTGAGGCAAAATTTGCCTCCACAATATTGGAACAGCCTAATTCTTTATTAGACTACCCATTCTGAAAATGTCCAGGTTCACATGCCAGTGCTTTAGAGTATCCTCAGGACTTTTGATCATCAGTTGTTTTCGTATTCTCCAATTATTTAATGTCCCAATTATTGCCGAGTTTTGCAATGTCATTATATACGATAAATATTTGCAGTTAATCTTGCGGACGTTTGTATTACGCCAAGAAAGATAGGTAGGTCAGATTTGTGCGTGCAATCTTGGCTTTTCATTTGACAGGTGACAATAAAAGGGCAGACAACAGAAGAAAGCACAACAATTCCGCGCAACGCATCTCCCTTTCTGCAAAGTACTTTGAGAATTCTCTCATCAGCGTCGGTTGGTGTAAAGGTTAGCAATTGTTGCCTTCCAAGCAATAGATCCGGGTTCAATTCCCGGCTGACGCATTTTGCTTCTAGATTTTATTTCTAGTCTATTAACGGCGGTTCTAGTGGTTCGTACTGGAGAGATGATTAGAAGAGCAATCTTTTATGGCAGGGTTGAATGTTTTTGAGTTATCAAGTCACATGGGAAAAGGCATATAACACGAAAGATGCCCATATGTTGATTGCGGAAGTATCTTACGTTTAATAAAATCTAACATTTCTGCTATCAGCGTCAGTGGTGTAAAGGTTAGCAATGTTGCCTTCCCCCAAGCAATAGATCCGGGTTCAATTCCCGGCTGACGCATTTTGCTTCCAGATTTTATTTCTAGTCTATTAACGGCGGTTCTTTGTGGGTTCGTACTTGAAAGATGATTAGAAGAGCAATCCTTTATGGCAGGATTGAATGTTTTTGAGTTATCAAGTCACAAGGGAAAAGCATATAACACGAAAGATGCCCATATTTTGATGGCGGAAGTATCTTACGTTTATTAAATCTAACATTTCTGCTATCAGCGTCAGTGGTGTAAAGGTTAGCATTGTTGCCTTCCAAAGCAATAGATCCGGGTTCAATTCCCGGCTGACGCATTTCGCTTTTTAGATTTTATTTCTAGTCTATTAACGGCGGTTCTTGTGGTTCGTACTTGAAAGATGATTAGAAGAGCAATCCTTTATGGCAGGATTGAATGTTTTTGAGTTATCAAGTCACAAGGGAAAAGCATATAACACGAAAGATGCCCATATTTTGATGGCGGAAGTATCTTACGTTTAATAAATCTAACATTTCTGCTATCAGCGTCAGTGGTGTAAAGGTTAGCAATGTTGCCTTCGAAGCAATAGATCCGGGTTCGATTCCCGGCCGACGCATTTCAATATGAGGTTGTAGAATAATCACACCGAAATGTATTGAGGCAAAATTTGCGTCCATAATATTGGAACAACCTAATTCTTTATTAGACTACCCCTTCTGAAAATGTCCAGGTTCAAATGACAGTGCTTAGAGTGTCCTCAGGACATTTTGATCATCAGTTGTTTCGTATTCTCCCAATATTTAATGTCCCAATTATTGCCGAGTTTTGCAATGTCATTATATACGATAAATATTTGGCCAGTTAATCTTGCCGGACGTTGTATTACGCGACAGAAAGATAAGTAGGTCAGTTTTGTGCGTACAATCTTGGCTTTTTCATTTGACAGGAGACAATAGACGGGCAAGTCAACACAAGAAAGCACAACTATTCCGCGCACGCATCTCCCTTTCTACAAATTACGTGAGAGTTCTCTCATCAGCGTCGGTGCTGTAAAGGGTAGCTTGTTGCCTTCCAAGCAATAGATCCGGGTTCAATTCCCGACCTGATGCATTTTGTTTCTAGATATCTTTCTTGTCTATTAACTTCAGTTCTTGTGGTTCGTCCTTGAGAGACAATTAGAAGAGCAATCTTTATGGCCGGGTTAAGGGTTTTTGAGTTATCAAATAACAAGGAAAGGCATATAATAGGAAAGATGCCCATATTTTGACAGCAGAAGTACTTTAGGTTTAATAAATCTAACATATCTGCTATCAGCGTCGGTGGGTGTAACGGTTAGCATTGTTGCCTTCGAAGCAATAGATCCGGGTTCGATTCCCGGCCGACGCATTTCAATATGAGGATGTAGAATAACCATACAAAATTTATTGAGGCGAAATTTGCCTCCATAACATTGTAAACTGCCTAATTCTCTATTAGACTACCCCTTCTGAAAATGTCCAAGTTCACATGCCAATGCTTAGAGTGTCCTCAGGACTTTTGATCTTCAGTAATTTCGTATTCTCCCAATTATTTAATGTCACAATAATTGCCGACCTTTCGCATTGTCATTTTCTACGATAAATATTTGTAGTTAATCTTGCGGACGTTGTATTACGCCACAGAAAGATAGGTAGGGTCAGTTTTTTGCGTGCCATCTTGGCTTTTTCATTTTGACAGGGGACAAAAGAAGGGCAGACAACACAAGAAAGCACAACATTCCGCGCACGGCATCTCCCTTTCTGCAAAGTACTTGAGAGTTCTCACATCAGCGGTCGGTGGTGTAAAGGTTAGCATTGTGCCTACCAAGGGAATAGATCCGGTTCGATTCCCGGGCGACGCATTTCAATATGAGGTCGTAGAATAATCATACCGAAAATGTATTGAGGCAAAATTTTGCCTCCACAATATTGGAACAGCCTAATTCTTATTAGACTACCCTTTCTGAAAATGTCCAGGTCACATGCCAGTGCTTAGAGTGTCCTCAGGACTTTTGATCTTCAGTAGTTTCGTATTCTCCCAATTATTTAATGTCACAATAATTGCCGACTTTCGCATTGTCATTTTCTACGATAAATATTTGTAGTTAATCTTGCGGACGTCCTATTACGCCGCAGAGAGATAGGTAGGTCAGTTTTGTGCGTACAATCTTGGCTTTTTCATTTGACAGGAGACAAATAGACGGGCAGACAACACAAGAAAGCACAACAATTCCGCGCAACGCATCTCCCTTTCTGCAAATTACGTGAGAGTTCTCTCATCAGCGTCGGTGGTGTAAAGGTTAGCATTGTTGCCTTTCAAGCAATAGATCCGGGTTCAATTCCCGGCTGACGCATTTTTTTTCTAGATTTATTTCTAGTCTATTAACGGCGGTTCTTGTGCTTCGTACTGGAGAGATGATTAGAAGAGCAATCCTTTATGGCAGGGTTGAATGGTTTTTGAGTTATTAAAGTCAAAGGGAAAAGCATATAAAACGAAAGATGCCCATATTTTGATCGCGGAAGTATCTTATGTGTAATAAATCTAACATTTCTGCTATAAGCGTCGGTGGTGTAAAGGTTAGCATTGTTGCCTACCAAGGAATAGATCCGGTTTCGATTCCCGGCCGACGCATTTCAATATGATGTTGTAGAATAATCATACCGAAATGTATTGAGGCAAAATTTTGCCTCCACAATATTGGAACAGCCTAATTCTTTATTAGACTACCCTTTCTGAAAATGTCCAGGTTCACATGCCAGTGCTTAGAGTGTCCTCAGGACTTTTGATCTTCAGTAATTTCGTATTCTCCCAATTATTTAATGTCACAATAATTGCCGACCTTCGCATTGTCATTTTCTACGATAAATATTTGTAGTTAATCTTGCGGACGTTGTATTACGCCACAGAAAGATAGGTAGGTCAGTTTTTTGCGTGCAATCTTGGCTTTTTCATTTTGACAGGGGACAAAAGAAGGGCAGACAACACAAGAAAGCACAAAAATTCCGCGCACGCATCTCCCTTTCTGCAAAGTACTTGAGAGTTCTCACATCAGCGTCGATGGTGTAAAGGTTAGCATTGTTGCCTTCCAAGCAATAGATCCGGGTTCAATTCCCGGCTGACGCATTTTGCTTCTAGATTTTATTTCTATTCTATTAACGGCGGTTCTTGTGGTTCGTACTTGAGAGATGATTAGAAGAGCAATCCTTTATGGCAGGGTTGAATGTTTTTGAGTTATCAAGTCACAAGGGAAAAGCATATAACACGAAAGATGCCCATATTTTGATCGCGGAAGTATCTTATGTTTAATAAATCTAACATTTCTGCTATCAGCGTCGGTGGTGTAAAGGTTAGCATTGTTGCCTACCAAGGAATAGATCCGGGTTCGATTCCCGGCCGACGCATTTCAATATGAGGATGTAGAATAACCATGCCAAAATTTATTGAGGCGAAATTTGCCTCCATAACATTGGAACTGCCTAATTCTCTATTAGACTACCCCTTCTGAAAATGTCCAAGTTCACATGCCAGTGCTTAGAGTGTCCTCAGGACTTTTGATCTTGTGTAATTTCGTATTCTCCCAATTATTTAATGTCACAATAATTGCCGACTTTCGCATTGTCATTTTCTACGATAAATATTTGTAGTTAATCTTGCGGACGTCGTATTACGCCGCAGAGAGATAGGTAGGTCAGTTTTGTGCGTGCAATCTTGGCTTTTTCATTTGACATGAGACAATAGAAGGGCAGACAACACAAGAAAGCACAACTATTCTGCGCACGCATCTCCCTTTCTGCAAAGTACTTGAGAGTTCTCACATCAGCGTCGGTGGTGTAAAGGTTAGCATTGTTGCCTTCCAAGCAATAGATCCGGGTTCAATTCCCGGCTGACGCATTTTGCTTCTAGATTTTATTTCTATTCTATTAACGGGCGGTTCTTGTGGTTCGTACTTGAGAATGATTAGAAAGAGCAATCCTTTATGGCGGGGTTGAATGTTTTTGAGTTATCAAGTCACAAGGGAAAAGCATATAACACGAAAAGATGCCCATATTTTGATCCGCGGAAGTATCTTAGTGTTTTAATAAATCTAACATTTCTGCTATCAGCGTCGGTGGTGTAAAGGTTAGCATTGTTGCCTACCAAGGAATAGATCCGGTTTCGATTCCCGGCCGACGCATTTCAATATGAGGTTGTAGAATAATCATACCGAAATGTATTGAGGCAAAATTTTGCCTCCACAATATTGGAACAGCCTAATTCTTTATTAGACTACCCTTTCTGAAAATGTCCAGGTTCACATGCCAGTGCTTAGAGTGTCCTCAGGACTTTTCATCTTCAGTAGTTTCGTATTCTCCCAATTATTTAATGTCACAATAATTGCCGACTTTCGCATTGTCATTTTCTACGATAAATATTTGTAGTTAATCTTGCGGACGTCGTATTACGCCGCAGAGAAGATAGGTAGGTCAGTTTTGTGCGTACAATCTTGGCTTTTTCATTTGACAGGAGACAAATAGAACGGGCAGATAACCAAGAAAGCACAACAATTCCGCGCACGCATCTCTCTTTCTGCAAATTACGTGAGAGTTCTCTCATCAGCGTCGGTGGTGTAAAGGTTAGCATTGTTGCCTTTCCAAGCATAGATCCGGGTTCAATTCCCGGTTGACGCATTTTTTTCTAGATTTTATTTCTAGTCTATTAACGGCGGTTCTTGTGCTTCGTACTGGAGAGATGATTAGAAGAGCAATCCTTTATGGCAGGGTTGAATGTTTTTGAGTTATCAAGTCACAAGGGAAAAGCATATAACACGAAAGATGCCCATATTTTGATCGCGGAAGTATCTTATGTTTAATAAATCTAACATTTCTGCTATAAGCGTCGGTGGTGTAAAGGTTAGCATTGTTGCCTACCAAGGAATAGATCCGGTTTCGATTCCCGGCCGACGCATTTCAATATGATGTTGTAGAATAATCGTACCGAAATGTATTGAGGCAAAATTTTGCCTCCACAATATTGGAACAGCCTAATTCTTTATTAGACTACCCTTTCTGAAAATGTCCAGGTTCACATGCCAGTGCTTAGAGTGTCCTCAGGACTTTTGATCTTCAGTAATTTGGTATTCTCCCAATTATTTAATGTCACAATAATTGCCGACTTTCGCATTGTCATTTTCTACGATAAATATTTGTAGTTAATCTTGCGGACGTCGTATTTCGCCGCAGAGAGATAGGTAGGTCAGTTTTGTGCGTACAATCTTGGTTTTTTCATTTGACAGGAGACAATAGACGGGCAGACAACACAAGAAAGCACAACAATTCCGCGCACGCATCTCCCTTTCTGCAAATTACGTGAGAGTTCTCTCATCAGCGTCGGTGGTGTAAAGGTTAGCATTGTTGCCTTTCAAGCAATAGATCCGGGTTCAATTCCCGGCTGACGCATTTTTTTTCTAGATTTTATTTCTAGTCTATTAACGGCGGTTCTTGTGCTTCGTACTGGAGAGATGATTAGAAGAGCAATCCTTTATGCCAAGGTTGAATGTTTTTGACTTATCAAGTCACAAGGGAAAAGCATATAACACGAAAGATGCCCATATTTTGATCGCGGAAGTATCTTATGTTTAATAAATCTAACATTTCTGCAATAAGCGTCGGTGGTGTAAAGGTTAGCATTGTTGCCTAACAAGGAATAGATCCGGTTTCGATTCCCGGCCGACGCATTTCAATATGATGTTGTAGAATAATCATACCGAAATGTATTGAGGCAAAATTTTGCCTCCACAATATTGGAACAGCCTAATTCTTTATTAGACTACCCTTTCTGAAAATGTCCAGGTTCACATGCCAGTGCTTAGAGTGTCCTCAGGACTTTTGATCTTCAGTAATTTCGTATTCTCCCAATTATTTAATGTCAACATAATTGCCGACCTTCGCTTTGTCATTTTCTACGATAAATATTTGTAGTTAATCTTGCGGACGTTGTATTACGCCACAGAAAGATAGGTAGGTCAGTTTTTTGCGTGCAATCTTGGCTTTTTCATTTTGACAGGGACAAAAGAGGGCAGACAACACAAGAAAGCGGAAGTACTGCGCGCACGCATCTCCCTTTCTGCAAAGTGCTTTGGAATTCTCTCATCAGCGTCGGTGGTGTGAAGGTTAGAATTGTTGCCTTCCAAGAAATAGATCCGGGTTCAATTCCCGGCTGACGCATTTTGCTTCTAGATTTTATTTCTAGTCTAATTAACTTCGGTTCTTGTGGTCCGTTACTTGAGAGATGATTAGAAGAGCAATCATTTATGGCAGGGTTGAATTTTTTGAGTTATCCAGTCACAAGGGAAAAGCATATAACACGAAAGATGCCCATATTTTGAACCGCGGAAGTACCTTACGTTTAATAAATCTAACACTTCTGCCATCAGCGTCGGTGGTGTAAAGGTTAGCATTGTTGCCTTCCAAGCAATAGATCCGGTTCGATTCCCGGCCGACGCATTTCAATATGAGGTTGTAGAATAATCATACCGAAATGTATTGAGGCAAAATTTGCCTCCACAATATTGGAACAGCCCTAATTCTTTATTATGACTAACCCTTTCTGAAAATGTCCAAGTCACATGCCAGTGCTTAGAGTGTCCTCAGGACTTTTGATCATCAGTTGTTTCGTATTCTCCCAATTATTTAATGTCACAATTATTGCCGACTTTTACATTGTCATTATATACGATAAATATTTGTAGTTAATCTTGCGGACGCCGTATTCGCCACAGAAAGATAGGTAGGTCAGTTTTGTGCGTACCAATCTTGGCTTTTTCATTTGACAGGGTGACAATAGAAGGGCAGACAACACAAGAAAGCACAACAATTCCGCGCACGCATCTCCTTTTCTGCAAAGTACTTTGAGAGTTCTTCTCATCAGCGTCGGTGGTGTAAAGGTTAGCATTGTTGCCTTCCAAGCAATAGATCCGGGTTCAATTCCCGGCTGACGCATTTTTTTTCTAGATTTTATTTCTAGTCTATTAACGGCGGTTCTTGTGGTTCGTACTTGAGAGATGATTAGAAGAGCAATCCTTTATGGCAGGGTTGAAATGTTTTTTGAGTTATCAAGTCACAAGGGAAAAGCATATAACACGAAAGATGCCCATATTTTGATCGCGGAAGTATCTAGGTTTAATAAATCTAACATTTCTGCTATAAGCGTCGGTGGTGTAAAAGGTTAGCAATGTTGCCTTCCAAGCAATAGATCAGGGTTCGATTCTCGGCCGACGCATTTCAATATAAGGTTGTAGAATAATCTCACCAAATTTATTGAGGCAAAATTGCCTCCACAATATTGGAACAGCCTAATTCTTTATTAGACTACCCTTTTCTGAAATTGTCCAGGTTCCAATGCCAAGTGCTTAGAGTGTCCTAGGACTTTTGATCATCAGTTGTTTCGTATTCTCCAATTTATTTAATGTCCAATTATTGCCGACTTTGGCAATGTTCATTATATACGATAAATTTTGCAGTTAATCTTGCGGACGTCGTATACGCCACAGAAAGATAGGTAGGTCAGATTTGTGCGTGCAATGTTTGGCTTTTTATTTGACAGGTGACAATAAAAGGGCAGACAACAGAAGAAAGCACAACAATTACGAGCACGCCATCTCCCATTTCTTGCAAAGTACTTGAGAGTACTCTCATCAGCGTCGGTGGTGTAAAGGTTAGCATTGGTTGCCTTTCAAGCAATAGATCCGGGTTCAATTCCCGGCCGACGCATTTCAATATGATGTTGTAGAATAATCATACCGAAATGTATTGAGGCCAAATTTTGCCTCCACAATATTGGAACAGCCTAAATTCTTTATTAGACTACCCTTTCTGAAAATGTCCAGGTTCACATGCCAGTGGCCTTAGAGTGTCCTCAGGACTTTTGATCTTCAGTAATTTGGGTATTTACTCCCATTATTTAATGTCACAATAATTGCCGACTTTCGCATTGTCATTTTCTACGATAAATATTTGTAGTTAATCTTGCGGACGTCGTATTACGCCCGCAGAGAGATAGGTAGGTCAGTTTTGTGCGTACAATCTTGGCTTTTTCATTTGACAGGAGACAATAGACGGGCAGACAACACAAGAAAGCACAACAATTCCGCGCAGGCATCTCCCTTTCTGCAAATTACGTGAGTGTTCTCTCATCAGCGTCCGGTGGTGTAAAGGTTAGCATTGTTGCCTTTCAAGCAATAGATCCGGGTTTCAATTCCCGGCTGACGCCATTTTTTTTTCTAGATTTTATTTCTAGTCTATTAACGGCGGTTCTTGTGCTTCGTACTGGAGAGATGATTAGAAGAGCAATCCTTTATGGCAGGGTTGAATGTTTTTGAGTTATCAAGTCACAAGGGAAAAGCATATAACACGAAAGATGCCCATATTTTGATCGCGGAAGTATCTTATGTGTAATAAATCTAACATTTCTGCTATAAGCGTCGGTGGTGTAAAGGTTAGCATTGTTGCCTACCAAGGAATAGATCCGGTTTCGATTCCCGGCCGACGCATTTCAATATGATGTTGTAGAATAATCATACCGAAATGTATTGAGGCAAAATTTTGCCTCCACAATATTGGAACAGCCTAATTCTTTATTAGACTACCCTTTCTGAAAATGTCCAGGTTCACATGCCAGTGCTTAGAGTGTCCTCAGGACTTTTGATCTTCAGTAATTTCGTATTCTCCCAATTATTTAATGTCACAATAATTGCCGACCTTCGCATTGTCATTTTCTACGATAAATATTTGTAGTTAATCTTGCGGACGTTGGTATTACGCCACAGAAGATAGGTAGGTCAGTTTTTTTGCGTGCAATCTTGGCTTTTCATTTTGACAGGGGAACAAAAGAAGGGCAGACAACACAAGAAAGCACAAAAATTCCGCGCACGCATCTCCCTTTCTGCAAAGTACTTGAGAGTTCTCACATCAGCGTCGGTGGTGTAAAGGTTAGCATTGTTGCCTTCCAAGCAATAGATCCGGGTTCAATTCCCGGCTGACGCATTTTGCTTCTAGATTTTATTTCTATTCTATTAACGGCGGTTCTTGTGGTTCGTACTTGAGAGATGATTAGAAGTGCAATCCTTTATGGCACGGTTGAATGTTTTTGAGTTATCAAGTCACAAGGGAAAAGCATATAACACGAAAGATGCCCATATTTTGATCGCGGAAGTATCTTACGTTTAATAAATCTAACATTTCTGCTATCAGCGTCAGTGGTGTAAAGGTTAGCAATGTTGCCTTCCAAGCAATAGATCAGGGTTCGATTCTCGGCCGACGCATTTCAATATGAGGTTGTAGAATAATCTCACCAAATGTATTGAGGCAAAATTTGCCTCCACAATATTGGAACAGCCTAATTCTTTATTAGACTACCTTTTCTGAAATTGTCCAGGTTCACATGCCAGTGCTTAGAGTGTCCTCAGGACTTTTGATCATCAGTTGTTTCGTATTCTCCCAATTATTTAATGTCCCAATTATTGCCGACTTTTGCAATGCCATTATATACGATAAATATTTGCAGTTAATCTTGCGGACGTCGTATTACGCCACAGAAAGATAGGTAGGTCAGATTTGTGCGTGCAATCTTGGCTTTTTATTTGACAGGTGACAATAAAAGGGCAGACAACAGAAGAAAGCACAACAATTCCGAGCACGCATCTCCATTTCTGCAAAGTACTTGAGAGTTCTCTCATCAGCGTCGGTGGTGTAAAGGTTAGCATTGTTGCCTTCCAAGCAATAGATCCGGGTTCTATTCCTGGCTGATGCATTTTCCTTCTAGATTTTATTTCTAGTCTATTAACGGCGGTTCTTGTGGTTCGTACTTGAGAGATGATTAGAAGAGCAATCCTTTATGGCAGGTTTGAATGTTTTTGAGTTATCAAGTCACAAGGGAAAAGCATATAACACGAAAGATGCCCATATTTTGATCGCGGAAGTATCTTACGTTTAATAAATCTAACATTTCTGCTATCAGCGTCGGTGGTGTAAAGGTTAGCATTGTTGCCTACCAAGGAATAGATCCTGTTTCGATTCCCGGCCGATGCATTTCAATATGAGGTTGTAGAATAATCATACCGAAGTGTATTGAAGCAAAATTTGCGTCCATAATATTGGAACAGCCTAATTCTCTATTAGACTACCCCTTCTGAAAATGTCCAGGTTCACATGCCAGTGCTTAGAGTGTCCTCAGGACTTTTGATCATCAGTTTTTTCGTATTCTCCCAATTATTTAATGTCCCAATTATTGCCAACTTTTGCAATGTCATTATGTACGATAAATATTTGCAGTTAATCTTGCGGACGTCCTATTACGCCACAGAAAGATAGGTAGGTCAGATTTGTGCGTGCAATCTTGGCTTTTCATTTGACAGGTGACAATAAAAGGGCAGACAACACAAGAAAGCACAACAATTCCGCGCACGCATCTCCTTCTGCAAAGTACTTGAGAGTTCTCTCATCAGCGTCGGTGGTGTAAAGGTTAGCATTGTTGCCTTCCAAGCAATAGATCCGGGTTCAATTCCCGGCTGACGCATTTTGCTTCTAGATTTTATTTCTAGTCTATTAACGGCGGTTCTTGTGGTTCGTACTTGAGAGATGATTAGAAGAGCAATCTTTTATGACAGGGTTGATTGTTTTTGAGTTATCAAGTCACAAGGGAAAAGCATATACCACGAAAGATGCCCATATTTTGATCGCGGAAGTATCTTACGTTTAATAAATCTAACATTTCTGCTATCAGCGTCCGTAGTGTAAAGGTTAGCAATGTTGCCTTCCAAGCAATAGATCCGGGTTCGATTCCCGGCCGACGCATTTCAATACGAGGTTGTAGAATAATCACACCGAAATGTATTGAGGCAAAATTTGCCTCCACAATATTGGAACAGCCTAATTCTTTATTAGACTACCCTTTCTGAAAATGTCCAGGTTCACATGCCAGTGCTTAGAGTGTCCTCAGGACTTTTGATCATCAGTTGTTTCGTATTCTCCCAATTATTTAATGTCCCAATTATTGCCGACTTTTGCAATGTCATTATGTACGATAAATATTTGTAGTTAATCTTGCGGACGTCGTATTACGCCGCAGAGAGATAGGTAGGTCAGTTTTGTGCGTGCAATCTTGTCTTTTTCCTTTGACAGGGGACAATAGAAGGGCAGACAACACAAGAAAACGGAAGTACTGCGCGCACGCATCTCCCTTTCTGCAAAGTGCTTTGGAATTCTCTCATCAGCGTCGGTGGTGTGAAGGTTAGAATTGTTGCCTTCCAAGAAATAGATCCGGGTTCAATTACCGGCTGACGCATTGTGCTTCTAGATTTTATTTCTAGTCTACTAACTTCGGTTCTTGTGGTCCGTTCTTGAGAGATGATTAGAAGAGCAATCATTTATGGCAGGGTTGAATTTTTTGAGTTATCCAGTCACAAGGGAAAAGCATATAACACGAAAGATGCCCATATTTTGACCGCGGAAGTACCTTACGTTTAATAAATCTAACACTTCTGCCATCAGCCTCGGTGGTGTAAAGGTTAGCATTGTTGCCTTCCAAGCAATAGATCCGGGTTCGATTCCCGGCCGACGCATTTCAATATGAGGTTGTAGAATAATCATACCGAAATGTATTGAGGCAAAATTTGCTTCCACAATATTGGAACAGCCTAATTCTTCATTAGACTACCCCTTTCTGAAAATGTTCCAGGTTCACATGCAGTGCTTAGAGTGTCCTCAGGACTTTTGATCATCAGTTGTTTCGTATTCTCCCAATTATTTAATGTCCCAATTATTGCCGACTTTTGCAATGTCATTATATACGATAAATATTTGCAGTTAATCTTGCGGACGCCGTATTACGCCACAGAAAGATAGGTAGGTCAGATTTATGCATGAAATCTTGGCTTTTCATTTGACAGGTGACAATAAAAGGGCAGACAACAGAAGAAAGCACAACAATTCCGCGCACGCATCTCCCTTTCTGCAAAGTACTTGAGAGTTCTCTCATCAGCGTCGGTGTGTAAAGGTTAGCATTGTTGCCTTCCAAGCAATAGGATCCGGGTTCAATTCCCGGCTGACGCATTTGTTTCTAGATTTTATTTCTAGTCTATTAACGGCGGTTCTTGTGGTTCGTACTTGAGAGATGATTAGAAGAGCAATCCTTTATGGCAGGGTTGAATGTTTTGAGTTATCAAGTCACAAGGGAAAGCATATAACACGAAAGATGCCCATATTTTGATCGCGGAAGTATCTTAGGTTTAATAAATCTAGCATTTCTGCTATCAGTGTCAGTGGTGTAAAGGTTAGCAATGTTGCCTTCC
The DNA here is from genome assembly GCA_030067915.1 of Hydractinia echinata. Taxonomy (NCBI): domain Eukaryota; kingdom Metazoa; phylum Cnidaria; class Hydrozoa; order Anthoathecata; family Hydractiniidae; genus Hydractinia; species Hydractinia echinata. Next base: position 161,574 of record JASGCC010000295.1, on the reverse strand, counting down.
AAGCACTAGATCGCGGTTCGATTCCCGGCCGACGCATTTCAATACGAGGTTGTAGAATAATCACACCGAATGTATTGAGGCAAAATTTGCCTCCACAACATTGGAACAGGCTAATTCTTTATTAGACTACCCTTTCTGAAAATGTCCAGGTTCACATGCCAGTGCTTAGAGTGTCCTCAGGACTTTTGATCATCAGTTGTTTCGTATTCTCCCAATTATTTAATGTCCCAATTATTGCCGACTTTTGCAATGGCATTATGTACGATAAATATTTGCAGTTAATCTTGCAGACGTCGTATTACGCCACAGAAAGATAGGTAGGTCAGATTTGTGCGTGCAATCTTGGCTTTTCATTTGACAGGTGACAATAAAAGGGCAGACAACACAAGAAAGCACAACAATTCCGCGCACGCATCTCCCTTTCTGCAAAGTACTTGAGAGTTCTCTCATCAGCGTCGGTGGTGTAAAGGTTAGCATGTTGCCTTCCAAGCAATAGATCAGGGTTCGATTCCCGGCGACGCATTTCAATACGAGGTTGTAGAATAATCACACCGAAATGTATTGAGGCAAAATTTGCTCACAACATTGGAACAGGCCTAATTCTTTATTAGACTACCTTTCTGAAAATGTCCAGGTTCACATGCCAGTGCTTAGAGTGTCCTCAGGACTTTTGATCATCAGTTGTTCGTATTCTCCAATTATTTAATGTCCCAATTATTGCCGACTTTTGCAATGTCATTATATACGATAAATATTTGCAGTTAATCTTGCGGAAGTCGTATTACGCCCAGAAAGATAGGTAGGTCAGATTTGTGCGTGCAATCTTGACTTTTCATTTGACAGGTGACAATAAAGGCAGACAATACAAGAAAGCACAACAATTCAACGCACGCATCTCCCTTTCTGCCTTAATGTTCCCATTATTGCAACTTTGGCAATGTCATTATGTACATAATAAATTTTGCAGTTAATCTTGCGGACGTTCCTATTAACGCCCAGAAAGATAGGTAGGTCCAGATTGTGCGATGCAATCTTGGCTTTTCAAATTTCGTGACGGGAGTGACAATAAAAGGCAGAAACACAAGAAAGGAAACAACAATTCCGCGCAGCCCATCCTCTTCTTGCTAAGTACTTTGAGAGCTTTCTCTCTCAGCCGTCGGTGGGTAAAGGTAGCAGTGTGCCTTCCAAGCAATAGATCCGGGTTCAATTCCCGGCTGACGCATTTTGCTTCTAGATTTATTTCTATCGTGTTAACGGCGGTTCTTGTGGTTCGTACTTGAGAGATGTATTAGAAGAGCAATCTTTATGCAGGGTTGATTGTTTTTGAGTTATCAAGTCACAAGGGAAAAGCATTATACCCGAAAGATGCCATATTATTGATCCCGCGGAAGTATTTACGTTTAATAAATCTAACATTTCTGCTACACGACGTCCGTAGGTAAAGGTTAGCAATGTTGCTTCCAAGCAATAGATCCGGGTTCGATTCCCGGCCGACGCATTTCAAATACGAGGTTGTAGAAATAATCACACCGAAATGTATTGAGGCAAAATTTGCCTCCACAATATTGGAACAGCCTATATTCTCTTTTTAGACTTCCCTTTCTGAAAATGTCCAGGTTCACATGCCAGTGCTTAGAGTGTGTCGCTCAGGACTTTTGATTCATTGTTTCGTATCTCCCCAATTATTTAATGTCCCATTATTGCCGACTTTGGCAATGTCATTATGTACGATAAATATTTGTAGTTAATCTTGCGGACGTCTGTATTACGCCCGCAGAGAGATAGGTAGGTCAGTTTTGTGCTGTTGCAATCTTGTGGCTTTTTCCTTTGACAGGGGACAATAGAAAGGGCAGACAACACAAGAAAACGGAAAGTACTTGCGCGCCACGCATCTCCCTTTCTGCAAAGTGCTTTGGAATTCTCTCAATCGCGTCGTGTGTGTGAAGCGTTAGAATTGTTGCTTCAAGAAATAGATCGGGCTTCAATTACGCTGACGCATGTGCTTCTAGATTTTATTTCTAGTCTACTAACTTCGGTTCTTGTGGTCCGTTCTTGAGAGATGATTAGAAAGCAATCATTTATGAAGCGGTTATTTTTTGAGTTATCCAGTCACAAGGGAAAAGCATATAACACGAAAGATGCCCATATTTTGACGCGGGAAGTAGCTTACGCTTTAATAAATCTAACCTTCTGCATCAGCCCGTCGGTGTTATAAGTTAGCATGTTGCCTTCAAGCAATAGATCGGGTTCGATTCCCGGCCGACGCATTTCAATATGAGGTTGTAGAATAATCATACGGAAATGTATTGAGGCAAAATTTGCTTCCAAATATTTGGAACAGCCTAATTCTTCATTAGACTACTTTCTGAAAATGTCCAGGTTCACATGCCAGTGCTTAGAGTGTCCTCAGGATTTGATCATCAGTTGTTTCGTATTCTCCCATATTTAATGTCCCAATTATTGCCGACTTTTGCAATGTCAATTATATACGATAATATTTGCAGTTAGTATCTTGCGGACGCCGTATTACGCCACAGAAAGAATAGTAGGTCAGATTTATGCATGAAAATCTTGGCTTTTCATTTGACAGGTGACAATAAAAGGGCAGACAACAGAAGAAGCACAACAATTCCGCGCACCATCTCCTTTCTGCAAAGTACTTGAGAGTTCTTCTCATCAGCCGTCGCGGTGGTTAAAGGTTAGCCATTGTTGCCTTCCAAGCAATAGATCCGGGTTCAATTCCCGGCTGACGCATTTTGTTTCTAGTTTGTAATTTCTAGTCTATTAACGGCGGTTCTTGTGGTTCGTACTTGAGAGATGATTAGAGAGCAATCTCTTTAATGGCAGGGTTGAATGTTTTGAGTTATCAAGTCACAAGAAAAGCATATAACACAGAAAGATGCCCATATTTTGATCGCCGGAAGTATCTTAGGTTAATAAAATCTAGCATTTCTGCTTCAGTGTCATGGTGTAAAGGTTAGCAATGTTGCTCTCCAAGCACTAGATCCGGTTCGATTCCGGCCGACGCATTTCAATACGAGGTTGTAGAATAATCACACCGAAATGTATTGAAGGAAAATTTGCCTCACAACATTGACAGGCTAATTCTTTATTAGACTACCCTTTCTGAAAATGTCAGGTTCACATGCCAGTGCTTAGAGTGTCCTCAGGACTTTTTGATCATCAGTTGTTTCTATTCTCCCAAATTATTTAATGTCCCAATTATTGCCGACTTTTGCAATGGCATTATGTACGATAAATATTTGCAGTTAATTTTGCAGACGTCGTATTACGCCAAAAGATAGGTAAGGTCAGATTTGTTCGTGCAATCTTGCTTTCATTTGAAGGTGACATAAAAGGCAACAACAGAAGAAAAAGCACAACAATTCGCGCACGCATCTCCCTTTCTGCAAAGTACTTGAGAGTTCTCCTTCATCAACGTCGTGGTGTAAAGGTTAGCAATGTTGCCTTCCAAGCATAGATCAGGGTTCGATTCCCGCCGACGCATTCAATACGAGTTTAGAATAATCACACGAAATGTATGAGGCAAATTTGCCTCAACATTGGAACAGGCTAATTCTTTATTTAGACTACCCTTTCTGAAATTCCAGGTTCCAGCCAGTGCTTAGAGTGTCCTCAGGACTTTTGAATCATCAGTTGTTTCGTATTCTGCCAATTATTTAATGTTCCCAATTATTGCCGACTTTGCAATGTCATTATATACGATAAATATTTGCAGTTAATCTTGCGGAAGTCGTATTACGCCCAGAAAGATAGGTAGGATCAATTTGTTGGCGTGCAATCTTGACTTTTCATTTGACAGGTGACAATAAAAGGCAGACAATACAAGAAAGCAAACATTCAAGCGACGCATCTCCCTTTCTGCAAAGTACTTGTAGAAATCTCTCCAGCCGTCGGTGGTGTAAAGGTAGCATTTGTGCCTTACAAAGAAATAGATCCGGGTTCAAATTCCCGCTGACGCATTTTGCTTCTAGATTTTATTTCTAGTCTATTAACTGCGGTTTGTGGTTCGTATTGGAGAGATGATTAGAAGAGCAATCCTTATATGGCAGATTGATGTTTTTTGAGTTATCAAGTCACAAGGGAAAAGCATATAACACGAAAGATGCCCATTTTGTCGCGGAAGTATTCTTACGTTTAATAAATCTAACATTTCTGCTATCAGCGTCAGTGGTTGTAAAGGTTAGCAATGTTGCTTCGAAGCAATAGATCGGGTTCGATTCGGCCGACGCATTTTGCTTCTAGATTTTATTTCTAGTCTATTAAACTTCGGTCTTGTTGTTCGTACTTGAGAGATGATTAGAAGAGCAATCCTTTAATGGCAAGGTTGAATTTTTTGAGTTATCAAGTCACAAATGGAAAAGCATTATAACAGACGAAAGATGCCATTTTGATCTATGGAGTACCTACGTTTAATTGATCTAACATTTCTGTATATCGCGTCGGTGGTGTAAGGTTAGCATTGTGCTTTCAAAGCAATAGATCCGCGACGATTCGTTCCCGGCCGTCGCAGTTCAATATGAGGTTGTAGAATAATCATACCGAAATGTATTGAGGCAAAATTTACCATCCATATATTGGAACAGCCCAATTTCTTATTAGACTAACAACCTTCTGAAAATGGTTTCCAGGGTTCACATGGTTCTCAGAGCTTAGAGTGTCCTCAGGACATTTGGTCATCAGTTGTTTCGATAGTTCTCCAATTATTTTAATGTCACAATAATTGCCGACTTTTGCATTTTCATTTTCGCATAAACATTTGTAGTTAATCTTGCGGACGTCCGTATTACGCCACAGAAATAGATAGGTCAGTTTTGTGCGTGCAATCTTGGCTTTTTCATTTCACAGGTGACAATAGAAGGAAGACAACCAGAGAATCGCAAGTATTGTTCGCACGCAACTCCCTTTCTGCAAGCCTTTGGATTCTCTCATCAGCATCGTTGGTGTAAAGAGTTAGCATTGTTGCCTCCAAGTAATAGATCCGGGTTCAATTTCGGCCTGTCGCATTTTGCTTCTAGGATTATTTTCTATGTCTATATAACGGCGGTTCTTGGGTTCGTATTGAGAGATGATTAGAAGAGCATCTTTATGGCAGGTTGAATGTTTTTGAATTTTTAGTCACAGGGAAGCACATATAACACGAAAGATGCCCATATTTTGATTGCGGAAGTACCTTACGTTTTAATAAATCTAACATTTCTGCTATCAACGTCGGTGGTGTGAAAGTTAGCATTGTTGCCTTCCAAGCAATCGATCCGGGTTCAATTCCGGCTGACGCATTTTGCTTCTAGATTTTATTTCTAGTTATTAACTTCGGTTCTGTGGCTCGCACTTGAGAGATGATTAGAAGAGGAATCTTATCTGGCAGGGTTGATTTTTTGAGTATCAAGTCACAAGGGAAATGTACAAACACAAGATGCCCATATTTTAACCGGGAAGTACTTACGTTATAAATCTGACATTTCTGCTATCAGCGTCGTCGTGATGTGTAAAGGTTAGCATTGTTCCTTCCAAGCAATAGATCCGGGTTCAATTTTCGGTGACGCATTTTGCTTCTGATTTTATTTCTAGTCTAATTAATGGCGGTTCTTGGGGTTCGTACTTGGAGAAATGATTAGAAGAGCAATACCTTCATGGCAGGGTTAAATTGTTTGAGTTATCAGTCACAAGGGAAAGCATTATAACACGAAAGATGCGCATATTTTGACCGCGGAATTACCTTACGTTTAATAAATCTAACATTTGCTATACCGTCGGTGGTGTAAAGGTTAGCGCATTGTTGCCTTCCAACAATAGATCCGGTTCGATTCCCGGCCTGACGCATTTTGCTTCTAGATTTTATTTCTAGTCTACTAACTTCGGTCTTGTGGTCCGTTCTTGAGAGATTGATTAGAAGACATCCTTTATGGCAGGGTTGAATTTTTTGAGTTATCCAGTCACAAGGAAAAGCATATAAGCACGAAAGATGCCCATATTTTGACCGCGAAGTACACGTACTTACGTTAATAAATCTAACACTTCTGCCATCAGCCTCGGTGGTGTAATGGTTAGCATTGTGCCTTCCAAGCAATAGATCCGGTTCGATCCGGCCGTCGCAGTTCAATATGAGTTGTAGAATTATCATACCGAAATGTATTGAGCAAAATTTACCTCTCATAATATTGGAACAGCCCAATTCTTTATATTACTAACCCTTCTGAAAAGTCCAGGTTCACATGTCAGAGCTCTATGAGTGCCCTCAGGACATCTTGTCATCGAGTTGTTTCGTATATTCTCCCAATTATTTAATGTCAATACATTGCCGACTTTGCATTGTCATTTTCTACGATAAACATTGTAGGTTAATCTTCGGGATACGAGTATTACGCCACAGAAAAAGAGTAGAGTATGCGTCAAGTTTGAGGATGCAATCTTGGACTTTTTCCAGTACAGGTGACAATAGAAGGGAAGACAACCCAAGAGAATCGCAAGATTGCGCGACGCAAATCCCTTTTCCAAAGCGCTTGAGAGTCTCTCTATCGCCGTCGTTGGTGTAAAGGTTAGCTTTGTTGCACTTCTAAGTAATTAAGATCCGGTTCAATTTCCGGCTGTCGCATTTTGCTTCTAGATATTATTTCTAGTCTATAACGGTCTGTGTCTGTGGGTCGTACTTTGAGGAGATGATTAGAAAGAATCCTTTTGCGCGGTACATGTTTTGAATTTTAGTACACAAGGGAAAAGGCATTAACACGAAAGATGCTCCATATTTGATGTGCGGAAGTATCTTGCGTTTAATATATCTAACATTTCTTGCTATTCAAATCTCTCTGCTTT
>JASGCC010000295.1:0-154715 GCA_030067915.1 Hydractinia echinata | reverse complement strand
AATAATTGGGAGAATACGAAACAACTGATGATCAAAAGTCCTGAGGACACTCTAAGCACTGGCATGTGAACCTGGACATTTTCAGAAAGGGTAGTCTAATAAAGAATTAGGCTGTTCCAATATTGTGGAGGCAAATTTTGCCTCAATACATTTCGGTGTGATTATTCTACAACCTCATATTGAAATGCGTCGGCCGGGAATCGAACCCGGATCTATTGCTTGGAAGGCAACATTGCTAACCTTTACACCACTGACGCTGATAGCAGAAATGTTAGATTTATTAAACGTAAGATACTTCCGCGATCAAAATATGGGCATCTTTCGTGTTATATGCTTTTCCCTTGTGACTTGATAACTCAAAAACATTCAACCCTGCCATAAAGGATTGCTCTTCTAATCATCTCTCAAGTACGAACCACAAGAACCGCCGTTAATAGACTAGAAATAAAATCTAGAAGCAAAATGCGTCAGCCGGGAATTGAACCCGGATCTATTGCTTGGAAGGCAACAATGCTAACCTTTACACCACCGACGCTGATGAGAGAACTCTCAAGTACTTTGCAGAAAGGGAGATGCGTGCGCGGAATTGTTGTGCTTTCTTGTGTTGTCTGCCCTTTTATTGTCACCTGTCAAATGAAAAGCCAAGATTGCACGCACAAATCTGACCTACCTATCTTTCTGTGGCGTAATACGACGTCCGCAAGATTAACTGCAAATATTTATCGTATATAATGACATTGCAAAAGTCGGCAATAATTGGGACATTAAATAATTGGGAGAATACGAAACAACTGATGATCAAAAGTCCTGAGGACACTCTAAGCACTGGCATGTGAACCTGGACATTTTCAGAAAGGGTAGTCTAATAAAGAATTAGGCTGTTCCAATATTGTGGAGGCAAATTTTGCCTCAATACATTTCGGTGTGATTATTCTACAACCTCATATTGAAATGCGTCGGCCGGGAATCGAACCCGGATCTATTGCTTGGAAGGCAACATTGCTAACCTTTACACCACTACGCTGATAGCAGAAATGTTAGATTTATTAAACGTAAGATACTTCCGCGATCAAAATATGGGCATCTTTCGTGTTATATGCTTTTCCCTTGTGACTTGATAACTCAAAAACATTCAACCCTGCCATAAAGGATTGCTCTTCTAATCATCTCTCAAGTACGAACCACAAGAACCGCGTTAATAGACTAGAAATAAAATCTAGAAGCAAAATGCGTCAGCCGGGAATTGAACCCGGATCTATTGCTTGGAAGGCAACAATGCTAACCTTTACACCACCGACGCTGATGAGAGAACTCTCAAGTACTTTGCAGAAAGGGAGATGCGTGCGCGGAATTGTTGTGCTTTCTTGTGTTGTCTGCCCTTTTATTGTCACCTGTCAAATGAAAAGCCAAGATTGCACGCACAAATCTGACCTACCTATCTTTCTGTGGCGTAATACGACGTCCGCAAGATTAACTGCAAATATTTATCGTATATAATGACATTGCAAAAGTCGGCAATAATTGGGACATTAAATAATTGGGAGAATACGAAACAACTGATGATCAAAAGTCCTGAGGACACTCTAAGCACTGGCATGTGAACCTGGACATTTTCAGAAAGGGTAGTCTAATAAAGAATTAGGCTGTTCCAATATTGTGGAGGCAAATTTTGCCTCAATACAATTCGGTATGATTATTCTACAACCTCATATTGGAATGCGTCGGCCGGGAATCGAACCCGGATCTATTGCTTGGAAGGCAACAATGCTAACCTTTACACCACGACGCTGATAGCAGAAATGTTAGATTTATTAAACGTAAGTACTTCCGCGATCAAAATATGGGCATCTTTCGTGTTATATGCTTTTCCCTTGTGACTTGATAACTCAAAAAATTCAACCCTGCCATAAAGGATTGCTCTTCTAATCATCTCTCAAGTACGAACCACAAGAACCGACGTTAATAGACTAGAAATAAAATCTAGAAGCACAATGCGTCAGCCGGTAATAGAACCCGGATCTATTGCTTGGAAGGCAGCAATGCTAACCTTCACACCACCGACGCTGATGAGAGAATTCCAAAGCGCTTTGCAGAAAGGGAGATGCGTGAGCGCAGTACTTCCGCTTTCTTGTGTTGTCTGCCCTTCTATTGTCCCCTGTCAAATGAAAAAGCCAAGATTGCACGCACAAAACTGACCTACCTATATCTCTGCGGCGTAATACGACGTCCGCAAGATTAACTACAAATATTTATCGTAGAAAATGACAATGTGAAAGTCGGCAGTTATTGTGACATTAAATATTTGGGAGAATACGAAACAACTGAAGATCAAAAGTCCTGAAGACACTCTAAGCACTGGCATGTGAACCTGGACATTTTCAGAAGGGGTAGTCTAATAGAGAATTAGGCTGTTCCAATATTATGGACGCAAATTTTGCCTCAATACATTTCGGTATGATTATTCTACAACCTCATATTGAAATGCGTCGGCCGGGAATCGAAACCGGATCTATTCCTTGGTAGGCAACAATGCTAACCTTTACACCACCGACGCTGATAGCAGAAATGTTAGATTTATTAAACGTAAGATACTTCCGCGATCAAAATATGGGCATCTTTCGTGTTATATGCTTTTCCCTTGTGACTTCATAACTCAAAAACATTCAACCCTGCCATAAAAGATTGCCCTTCTAATCATCTCTCCAGTACGAACCACAAGAACCGCCGTTAATAGACTAGAAATAAAATCTAAAAGCAAAATGCGTCAGCCGGGAATTGAACCCGGATCTATTGCTTGGAAGGCAACAATGCTAACCTTTACACCACCGACGCTGATGAGAGAACTCTCAAGTACTTTGCAGAAAGGGAGATGCGTGCGCGGAATTATTGTGCTTTCTTCTGTTGTCTGCCCTTTTATTGTCACCTGTCAAATGAAAAGCCAAGATTGCACGCACAAATCTGACCTACCTATCTTTCTGTCGCGTAATACAAGGTCCGCAAGATTAACTGCAAATATTTATCGTATATAATGACATTGCAAGACTCGGCAATAATTGGGACATTAAATAATTGGGAGAATACGAAACAACTGATGATCAAAAGTCCTGAGGACACTCTAAGCACTGTCATTTGAACCTGGACATTTTCAGAAGGGGTAGTCTAATAAAGAATTAGGCTGTTCCAATATTATGGAGGCAAATTTTGCCTCAATACATTTCGGTGTGATGATTCTACAACCTCATATTGAAATGCGTCGGCCGGGAATCGAACCCGGATCTATTGCTTCGAAGGCAACATTGCTAACCTTTACACCACTGACGCTGATAGCAGAAATGTTAGATTTATTAAACGTAAGATACTTCCGCGATCAAAATATGGGCATCTTTCGTGTTATATGCTTTTCCCTTGTGACTTGATAAGTCGAAAACATTCAATCCTGCCATAAAGGATTGCTCTTCTAATCATCTTTCAAGTACGAACCACAAGAACCGCCATTAATAGACTAGATATAAAATCTAGAAGCAAAATGCGTCAGCCGGGAATTGAACCTGGATCTATTGCTTGGAAGGCAACAATGCTAACCTTTACACCACCGACGCTGATGAGAGAACTCTCAAGTACTTTGCAGAAAGGGAGATGCGTGCGTTGAATTGTTGTGCCTTCTTGTGTTGTCTGCCTTTTTATTGTCACCTGTCAAATGAAAAGCCAAGATTGCACGCACAAATCTGACCTACCTATCTTTCTGTGGCGTAATACGACGTCCGCAAGATTAACTGCAAATATTTATCGTATATAATGACATTGCAAAAGTCGGCAATAATTGGGACATTAAATAATTGGGAGAATACGAAACAACTGATGATCAAAAGTCCTGAGGACACTCTAAGCACTGGCATGTGAACCTGGACATTTTCAGAAAGGGTAGTCTAATAAAGAATTAGGGTGTTCCAATATTGTGGAGGCAAATTTTGCCTCAATACATTTCGGTGTGATTATTCTACAACCTCGTATTGAAATGCGTCGGCCGGGAATCGAACCCGGATCTATTGCTTGAAAGGCAACATTGCTAACCTTTACACCACTGACGCTGATAGCAGAAATGTTAGATTTATTAAACGTAAGATACTTCCGCGATCAAAATATGGGCATCTTTCGTGTTAATGCTTTTCCCTTGTGACTTGATAACTCAAAAACATTCAACCCTGCCATAAAGGATTTCTCTTCTAATCATCTCTCAAGTACGAACCACAAGAACCGCCGTTAATAGACTAGAAATAAAATCTAGAAGCAAAATGCGTCAGCCGGGAATTGAACCCGTTTCTATTGCTTGGAAGGCAACAATGCTAACCTTTACACCACCGACGCTGATGAGAGAACTCTCAAGTACTTTGCAGAAAGGGAGATGCGTGCGCAGAATTGTTGTGCTTTATTGTGTTGTCTGCCCTTTTATTGTCACCTGTCAAATGAAAAGCCAAGATTGCACGCACAAATCTGACCTACCTATCTTTCTGTGGCGTAATACGACGTCCGCAAGATTAACTGCAAATATTTATCGTACATAATGACATTGCAAAAGTAGGCAATAATTGGTACATTAAATAATTGGGAGAATACGAAACAACTGATGATCAAAAGTCCTGAGGATACTCTAAGCACTGGCATGTGAACCTGGACATTTTCAGAATGGGTAGTCTAATAAAGAATTAGGCTGTTCCAATATTGTGGAGGCAAATTTTGCCTCAATACAATTCGGTATGATTATTCTACAACCTCATATTGGAATGCGTCGGCCGGGAATCGAACCCGGATCTATTGCTTGGAGGGCAACAATGCTAACCTTTACACCACCGACGCTGATGAGAGAACTCTCACGTAATTTGCAGAAAGGGAGATGCGTGCGCGGAATAGTTGTGCTTTCTTGTGTTGTCTGCCCTTTTATTGTCTCCTGTCAAATGAAAAAGCCAAGATTGCGCCCAAAAAAGCTGACCTACCTATCTCTCTGCGGCGTAATACGACGTCCGCAAGATTAACTACAAATATTTATCGTAGAAAATGACAATGCGAAAGTCGGCAGTTATTGTGACATTAAATATTTGGGAGAATACGAAACAACTGGAGATCAAATGTCCTGAGGACACTCTAAGCACTGGCATGTGAAGCTGGACATTTTCAGAAGGGGTAGTCTAATAGAGAATTAGGCTGTTCCAATATTACGGCCGCAAATTTTGCCTCAATACATTTCGGTATGATTATTCAAAAACCTCATATTGAAATGCGTCGGCCGGGAATCCAACCCGGATCTATTGCTTGGTACGCAACATTGCTAACCTTTACACCACCGACGCTGTTCGCAGAAATGTTAGATTTATTAAACGTAAGATGCTTCCGCGGTCAAAATATGGGCATCTTTCGTATTATATGCTTTTCCCTTGTGACTTGATAACTCAAAAAATTCAACCCTACCATAAAGTATTGCTCTTCTAATCATCTCTCAAGTACGAACCACAAGAACCGAAGTTAATAGACTAGAAATAAAATCTAGAAGCACAGTGCGTCAGCCGGGAATTGAACCCGGATCTTTTGCTTGGAAGGCAACAATGGTAACCGTCACACGACCGACGTTGATGATAGAATTCCAAAGCACTTTGCAGAAAGGGAGATGCGTGCGCACAGTACTTCCGCTTTCTTGTGTTGTCTGCCCTTCTATTGTCTCCTGTCAAATGAAAAAGCCAAGATTGCAACAAAAAACTGACCTTCCTATCCTTCTGCGGCGTAATACAACGTCCGCAAGATTAACTACAAATATTTATCGCAGAAAATGACAATGCTAAAGTCGGCAATTATTGTGACATTAAATAATTGGGAGAATGCGAAACAACTGAAGATCAAAAGTGCTGAGGACACTCTAAGCACTGGCATGTGAACTTGGACATTTTCAGAAGGAGAAGTCTAATAGAGAATTAAGCTATTCCAATATTATGGAGACAAATTTTGCCTCAATACATTTCGGTATGATTATTCAACAACCTCATATTGAAATGCATCGGCCGGGAATCGAACCCGGATCTATTGCTTGGAAAGCAACAATGCTAACCTTTACACCACCGACGCTGTTAGCAGAAATGTTAGATTTATTAAACGTAAGGTACTTCCGCGGTCAAAATATGTGCATCTTTCGTGTTATATGCTTTTCCCTTGTTATTTGATAACTCAAAAACCCTTAACCCGGCCATAAAGGATTGGTCTTCTAATTGTCTCTCAAGGACGAACCACAAGAACTGAAGTTAATAGAATAGAAATATAATCTAGAAGCAAAATGCATCAGCCGGGAATTGAACCCGGATCTATTGCTTGGAAGGCAACAATTATAACCTTTACACCACCGACGCTGATGAGAGAACTCTCACGTAATTTGCAGAAAGAGAGATGCGTGCGCGCAATACTTGTGCTTTCTTGTGTTGTCTGCCCTTCTATTGGCCGTGAATCGAACCCGGATCTGTTGCTTGGAAGGCAACAATGCTAACCTTTACACCACCGACGCTGAAAGCAGAAATGTTAGATTTATTAAACGTAAGGTACTTCCGCGATCAAAATATGAGCATATTTCGCGTTATATGCTTTTCCCTTGTGACTTGATAACTCAAAAAATTCAATCCTGCCATAAAGTATTGCTCTTCTAATCATCTCTCAAGTACGAACCACAAGAACAGAATTTAATAAACTAGAAATAAAATCTAGAAGCAAAATGCGTCAGCGGGGAATCGAACCCGGATCTATTGCTTGGAAGGCAACAATGCTAACCTTTACACCACCGACGCTGATAGCAGAAATGTTAGATTTATTAAACGTAAGGTATTTCCGCGGTCAAAATATGGGCATCTTTCCTTATATATGCCTTTCCCTTGTTATTTGATAACTCAAAAAGCCTTAACCCGGCCATAAAGAATTGCTCTTCTAGTCGTCTCTCAAGGACGAACCACAAGAACTGAAGTTAATAGACTAGAAATATAATCTAGAAGCAAAATGCGTCAGCCGGGAATTGAACCCGGATCTATTGCTTGGAAGGCAACAATGCTAACCTTTACACCACCGACGCTGATGAGAGAAGTCTCACGTAATTTGCAGAAAGGGAGATGCGTGCACGGAATAGTTGTGCTTTCTTGTGTTGGGTGCCTTTCTATTGTCTTCTGTCAAATGAAAAAGCCAAGATGGCACGCACAAAACTGACCTACCTATCTTTCTGCGGCGTAATAGGAAGTCTGCAACATTAACTACAAATATTTATCCTATATTATCCTTTATTATTTATTCCTTTATGGCAGGGTTGAATTTTTTGAGTTATCAAGTCACAAGGGAAAAGCATATAACTCGAAAGATGCCCATATTTTGACCGCGGAATTACCTTCCGTTTAATAAATCTAACATTTCTGCTAACAGCGTCGGTGGTGTAAAGGTTAGCATTGTGCCTTCCAAGCAATAGATCCGGGTTCGATTCCCGGCCGACGCATTTCAATATGAGGTTGTAGAGTAATCATACCGAAATGTATTGAGGTAAAATTTGCCTACATAATATTGGAACAGCTTAATTCTCTATTATACTACCCCTTCTGAAAATGTCCATATTCGCATGCCAGTGCTTAGAGTGTCCTCATGACTTTTGATCTTCAGTTGTTTCGTTTTCTCCCAAATATTTAATGCCACAATAACTGCCGACTTTCGCATTGTCATTTGCTACGATAAATATTTGCAATTAATCTTGCGGAGAGATAGGGAAATGTATGTTCTGGCGCAGTCGCACATCCCGCGCAGGCACATCAACAAATCCAGTACCCTGCGGTACCATGCGGTGCTTATCAATACCTAATATGGATATACCCTTAATAGAGGGTGTTGAGTAGGGGTATATCCATATAGAGTGATGACGTCATCAAAGTATACAGAATAGGAAGTCGAATAATTTTTCTAGCGCAATTCCCTAATAATCAACGCGCATATCAAAGGGTAAATTCCCTATCATACAGCAAATGAGTAGGGGTAATTCCCTAATGATACTAATAATTATCAAAAATCAACGCATGCGTAGATGAACTGCGTTAGTTTTGAGCAGAATGAAATCTTCCGACAACGTTAAAATCCATACAATGAAGAAATGGATTCATACACCGTAAAACAATTACGTGATATTGCATAAACCCGTGGTTTAACCAGGTATTATAGGCTACGCAAGGCTGAATTAATTTCCTTATTGGATGATGTACCACAGAGGTCACTAGAAGGGCTGGACAACGAAAGCCAGTCAAGCCCATGAACATACCACCAACACCGGAGGCAATGGATATATTCTAGAAACAGGAGCTGTCGAAAAATCGCCTGATCGTGAAAACTAAGATGCGGGGATGGTACAACTGGTTAGTTGATGCTGTCCCCAAACCTATAAAGAAGGGGGTCAAGAGGTCCTATGCATCCTTTAAACGTGGGGTGATGGGACTCTATGGCATGACAGCCAACATAAGACCTACACTTCATGACGAGGTGGAAAAAGAGGCCGAGGAAGACTACCTCGAAGACATCCAAAAACTATATGACCAAACGGGGCAAGATTTCACGCCCCAGGAACATAAGCATGCTCTCCATAGGACCTTCCGAAGTTTCCGCATTCCTGGTATAGGAGGGGCCGACGTAGATGGATATATAGGGATGGTAAGACCCAACGTGAAAACCTTAATTGGGGACAAGGTAGAAGATATGGGCTCGGCAAAGATACAGCTGTCCCTATGGATAATGTGGAAGAAGCCATCAAATATGGAGGGGGCCAACGATGAGTATATTGAGGTGAAGAAGGCCTTTAACAGCAATATGGCCTCAGTCTTCCAGGGTAGCGATGTGGACGACGTGCTGGACGGTACATTTGCCCAAATCAAGACACACATTGAACATCCTGCGCTGCCTCAAAATGGCTTTACGATTAGTCGAATCCTACACCTTGATGTAGACTTCCATAAGCTAAGGCTAACGAGATGGTCCTCATACATAGAACCTCCAAAATGGATAGCGTCAAAGAAGGCAATTATTAACCCAAAAAATAAGGATGAGGAGTGTTTCAAGTGGAGTATCATAGCATCCATACACCATACGGAGATTGAAAGAGACCCCCAAAGAATCACCAAGCTGAACCCCTACGTAGACCTTTATAACTGGGACGGTATAGAGTTTCCGACAAGTATCAAAAGCATATATAAGTTTGAGGAGAATAACAAGGATATTGCGGTAAACGTCTTGTATGTGACTGGAAAGAAGATTAATATCCTACGGCGATCGCATCACAACGGACGTAGCAAGCAGGCGAACCTGCTGCTTATCATCGATGACAAAAAGGCCCACTACATAGCCGTCAAAAGCCTATCGCGACTCCTAGGTATTGAGACCTCTAAAAATACATCAAAAATGCATTTTTGCCTGAACTGCCTACAGGCCTTTCCTACAGTTGAATCGAGGGACAAGCACTATCGATATTGCAGGGACCACGAGGCTGTTAAAATCACAATGCCAAACGAGTCCGAAAAATGGCTATTCTACAGGGATGGTCAGATGCAATTCAAAGTACCCTTTACAATATATGCCGATTTTGAAAGCTTATTGATACCGGTGGAAGAGGATGCCAGGGAAACCAAGACGAAAAAGCTGAGTAGGCATATGCCATCCGGCTGGTGTACGTATAGTACCTTTGCCTATGGAGATGTACCGGATCCCCTAACACTATACAGGGGCAAGGACTGTGTGACGAGGTTCGTGAACCACCTAGAAGACGAGGTGAAGCGCCTATACCATACCTACCCGCAGCAACCCATGCTGGAACTGACAGAGGTGCTAAAAAGTGAACATGACAAGGCCACGCACTGCCACATATGACGACTGTGAAAATAACCGCAAAGTTCGGGACCACTGTCACTACACAGGGCTATATCGAGGTGCTGCGCATAACAGTTGCAACCTCAAATACAAGATACCTAGCCATATACCAGTAATATTCCACAACCTAAGCGGGTACGACGCGCATCTATTTATCCGAGAACTGGGTGAAAAGTATGACACCCAGGACATTGGATGCATCGCTGAGAATACCGAAAAATATATAAGTTTTAATGTTAAAATCAAGGTATCTCTTGCAGGTATGGGCGATGGCGAGACGTACAAGAAGATCGAGATTAGATTCATCGACAGCTGCCGACTAATGCCATCCCCATTAGACAAACTGGCAAGCAACCTCAATGGAACAAACGCCGCCGGTATGAAATGCCACCAGTGTGCAGATACATGCCTTGAATTTAAGGGTATAGACGCCGAGTATATGGCAATGTTTTGGTGTAAAAATTGCAACTCGAATGCTACCAAGCAACTTAATCGGGACCAAGTAAAGGCAAACGTACCATCCATGGCCAAGTTCATCGACAAGGACGATGTATTCCGGCTAATGCTTCGAAAAAGTGCCTATCCGTACGAGTATATGGACGATTGGCAGCGATTTGAGGAATTGGACCTACCTCCTTGGGAGGTATTCTACAGCAAGCTGAATATGAGGGGTATATCAGAGTATGATTATAAATACGCAAAAAAGTATGGAAGAGTATAATTCCAGAGGGTAATAGTGTAACCATGGGCGACTATCATGACATCTACCTGACCATGGACGTCCTGCTATTGCCGATGTATTTGAAACGTTTCGGGATGTGTGCTTGACAAACTACAAGCTTGACCCTGCGCACTTTTACAGTGCACCCGGCTTGGCATGGAAGGCGGCACTCAAGTTTACTGGAATCAAGCTGGAACTCCTCACAGACACTGATATGCTCCTGATGTTCGAAAAGGGTATCCGTGGAGGTATAACCCAGGCCGTACACCGGTATGCCAGGGCTAACAACAAGTACATGGGAGACCAGTATAACCCGGATGAGGAGTCATCATACCTGCAGTATTTGGATGCCAACAACCTGTACGGGTGGGCTATGAGACAGGAGCTCCCAACAGATGGCTTCAAATGGGTGTCAAATACCGAGGCCTTTACAGAAAAGCGGATAGAGAAGCTCGTTAGGGACAATAAACATGGGTATATTCTAGAGGTAGATATAGACTACCCCTCAAGGCTGCATGACAAACATAGCGAGCTACCATTTTTACCTGAGCGCACAACGGTCCACAAGGTTGAGAAATTGGTACCAAATTTGGAAAACAAACGGAGGTATGTGGTACATATCAGAGCCCTTCACGAGGCCATAAAGCATGGGCTTGAATTGAAGAAGGTCAATAGGGTCATTAAATTCAACCAGAAGGCCTGACTTAAAGGATACATTGATCACAACACGAGGCTGAGAACGGATGCCAGAAACGAGTTTGAGAAGGACTTCTACAAGCTTATGAACCTCTCAGTCTTCGGGAAGACCATGGAAAATATACGTAACCACCGCAATATTCAGCTGATTACCAACGAGGACAAGTATGTGAAATTCGTGATGAAGCCAAATTTCAAGGGTGGTAGCAGGTTTAGTAAGCACCTTCTAGGTGTGGAGATGGGTACAACTGAGGTCAAAAAAAAAAAAAAACCTGTGTATATAGGGCAGGCCATCTTAGACATGCTGATGTATGAGTTCCACTACAACTACATGCAGGCAAAATATGGTAGCAAGCTGCAGCTCTGTTATATGGATACGGACTCGTTCGTTTACCATATTAGAACAGAGGACTTTTACAGGGATATCAAGGACGATGTTGAGACACGTTTCGATACAAGTGCCTATAATCCGGATGATAAGAGGCCCCTCCCAATAGGGAAAAACAAGAAGGTCGTAGGCCTCATGAAAGACGAGCTTGCGGGCAAGGTTATGACTGAGTTCATAACACTGAGGGCCAAGCTATATGCCTACAAGAGCCTCACAAAAGAGGGCGGTGATCGCAAAGCTAAGGGTGTGAAGAGATGCGTTACGAAGAAATCCATCACTTTTGACGATTACCGGCGATGCCTCCAGGATGGCGTTGATATATACAGGACCCAGGTCCTGATTCAAAATAAGAGGCATCAGGTCTATACCCAGGAGGTGAAGAAGCTAGCACTCAACAGGGAGGACGACAAACGGATCGTTCAACCCAATCAAATTTCAACGTTTGCCAGGGGCCATTGCAGCCTGGTGCCCGAAAGTGAATAAAATGGAGGTGTTCATACTAATTGCTATAATCCTACCATATGCCATGATTGCTTATGTACTTTTTCGATATCGACTACTAATAAAGAGAATGTCAGATCTTGCACAAGTATTCGACACAGCCTCTGCAGACTATGAACAGATAGAGAAACCTATCGATAAACGCCAGGCTTTGAAGGAGGCCCTACGTAAGGGCAAGGGTCACCTTTTACCTAAGAAGTGCACAGAGGGCTTTGTCGACAAGGCCACTGATGATGCCATCGACAAGGTCCATACCGACTACGTACAGCGGGAATTGCAAGAGAAGGGCGAGAAAACAGCTAGGGCACTGTCTACCCATGTCATCAGCTTATATGCTAGCATGATTGGGAACTTCGTGGACATTGACAATGTAGATGAATTACGTCGAGATATCGAAGAGGATCCTATAATCCGGGATAGTATGACAGATCTCGGGATCCTTGTATACTGCACTATTGGGAGGTGCCTAGCACCCCTTCTGGTAGCAGGACATACAGCGAGGCACATGAGCAAGAAGAAGCAGGAGGAGGTGGAGGTGGAGGCCAAGGAAGAGAATCGGACTGTATAATAAAATGAGTGAAGACGTTCAGAAACAGCAAGAGGAAAGGGTCATAACCAAGACGAAGAACGAGGGTCGTGTTGCAGCCGGCAAGAGACTTGCCGAATGGAACCGTAAGAACAAGGCCGACCTACAGAAGAACACAAGATGATCAAGAACCTGCGACAGGTACCAGCAAGTCAACGGATGTATACCTTTATGGGGTCGGTACACTGGCTATATTAGCGATAGCCGTTGGCGTCTGGTATAAATTTGGTAGGGGTGGGAATGAACCTAACAAGCCGGCGGCCCATCCGGAGCTTCAGCAAGGCAAAACTCAATCGAATATCGATATTTTCAAGAAGCAATGATTTTTTCCAAAAAAATGACACTTAATAAATGGCAAGCAAGCATGATGACAGCAATATGGGTCCGAAGGAGACGATGGTAATTGATTCCCTCTGGGAGTCTGTCAGGTTGGTATCGTACACTATCCTGATCGCTATGGTGGCAAAAAAGGCTTTGGGGGTTTCCAGACCCGGCGCTAAGATGGATTTGGAGGACGGCCTTAAACTTGCCGGCTATATGACGGCGGCGATCTTATTCAACGAATACGCCATTAAACAGGGGTGGTACAAAAAGTCTCTGATGCCCCCAAAATGAGCGTATGGTAAATTTTCTATTTGCCCTAAGAGGTAAATAGAAATGGATGAGGGTAAAAACTGCTCAAAATGCAAGCACCATCTCCCATTGAACCATTTCAGGGTGAAACGTAATGGTTCAATGTTAAGGCAATGCATTGCCTGCCTCGCTTCCAGCAAGGCATCAAAGGATCGCGCAAGGCTCCGCCCACAGCCTCTATATGAAAACAAGGAGGTCATAGCTATCTGTAGGGCTCATATTGAAGCCCAGTTATCCGAAGGAATGACCTGGGAACAATATGAGTACGTTCATATTGATCATAAGGTACCGTTTAAATATATAGAAACCAGGAGATATCCGACGCTTGCTGATGTTACCAGGGTATTGGACGAACAGTCAAGGTAATAAAATGGAGGCCAAATGTTGTTCCAAATGCAAAAAAGTCTTAACCCTGGACATGTTCAAGATTAGGGGACATACTCGAACTAAGAGTTGTATAAGTTGCCTAGATAAGGCTAAGGCTAGGCGGGGTACCAAATGTAAGGACCCTGTTATCGAATACAAGGTAGATCCACTTGCTATTGACATGGAGATTCAAGGGCTTAAGCAGGATGATAATTATCTACTTTTGTATACCCTGTTGACATATGGTATCATACCCCGGTACATCGAACTCGAGGCACCACCCGAGAGCTATGAAAAGGAACTAGTCATTAAACAATATTGCAAGGTACTACGATGCCTACATGGAAAATTAATATATAGTCCACTACCCATGGAATATAAGGTCCGAAATACCAAGCTGTGCCCCGCATGCCACGGCTTTTTAGAGAATAACCATAGCGGTGTATGGATTTGCGAGAAATGTGCCGCGCTATACCCAAAAATTCATGATCGAAAGTGGGGCAACTATTAAATAAAATGTTAAATAAAATGTTAAATAAAATGTTAAATAAAATGTTAAATAAAATGTTAAATAAAATGTTAAATATTGTGCGGGACCCCCACACAGCAATTTTCACGGGACCCACAAGTTGTGGCAAGATGCAACGTGTACTGGACCTCCTCGAAAATGAGTATAACAAGCACTTCAAGAATATAGTCATCCTGTGCCCGACCATACGGTGGAACAGCACCTATCTTGAAAGAGCCTCACTCTGTAAGGACCCTTACGTGTTCCTGATAAACCATAAGGACCAGTTGTTTGAATGGATAGGAAGACTTTCATCGCTGTTAGCAGGCGAGGAGACGTTATTCGTGGTTGACGACATGATATCCGACGAGAGTCTCTACAAAAAACGACAACCACCACTGGAACTTGCCATCAGTGGTAGGCATCGCAAGCATAGTCTTTGGCTATTAACCCAATCGTATACCGCATTACCCAAGAATCTGAGGAGGCAGAAGAAGGCCTTGTTTGCCTGGTACCCCCATGAGAAGAGTGACATGAGGCTGCTGGACGAGGAAACGAATCTTATATCGGACTGGGATGAGATTAAAATTGAACTGAGGAAATCCAAACACGCCTGCTTGTACATGAGGCTGGAACACCCTAGGACTTGGGGATTCTAGAATGAAAACCTCTGGTCAAGCATTGGTATATAAAAAGATGTCGTCACAGCTTTAGCTCAACGCAGGAGCCATTGAGACCCTATCCAATAGCCAGGATCAGCCTATGTTCAAAAGGCCGATCTGGGACGGTTTTTAGGTATTGAAAATGTTAGACAGTGTAGCCTCGATAATCAAATGATATCAACAAGAGAAGAAGTAGGAGGAGGTATATGTAGTACATACACCCAAAATGAAGGCCAAAATCCGCATGACGTCTTTGTCACATTGAACGGAGCCTTGGAGATCGTTCGCCATTCTAGGAAACCAAAAGCCGCAGGGGTCATCAAATGGCTAGCCCGGGCAGGTGTCCAAAAATTACAAGATATAATTAAAGAGCATCGCCAGGCCCTGGAGGCCAGGGATGGAGCCCTGGCCTTACTCGGCGATGAAATTGAGGATAGGGGCAACCAACTCCTGGCACTCGGAGATGAGCTCGAGGATAGGGATCGACAACTTGCGGCATAGGCCCAGGAAAATGCAAGGCTTCGACAAAGGCATATACCCAATGCCTAGGACTACGGTAAAGACAACGTCATCATAATCCATCGTAAGCACAGCGCACAGGATGATGACGAATACCATCATCTTCCTTATTATTCCACGCGTCTCCAGAGGCGTAATATTAGCAAGAAGAGGTTGTGGTTAAGTGACAACTACCCGGGGGCGGAGGAGATTGTTGTCATAGACAACCCCAACGGCATACACTTCTTTAATCGTTTTGAGGAGGAAGGGCATGTAGAACGTTTCAGGAACCATTTCAGGCTTATCGCCCTTACTCGGGATGACCTGTACGATTTGGGTGTTCCGGCACTGGAGGACTAGGCAGACACTATTTTAATACTCAAAAAATAGTATTAAAATTATCATTTATTACCAATCCTTAACACCCTCCGGAGGTACCTGAACATCCTCTGGGATCAGCATGAGTTCTTCCGAAACAAAGCTCCTTTCAGGGCCATCCTGAAAATAGTATAAAACACGGCTACTTGCTACTATACGGTCCAACCTATACATTTTCCTGCTCCAAAAGGCGTCGGTAGCGCGTCTTTTCAAATCTCCAAGTTCTTCCCCTGGTTGTAGCAAATACAGGTATAATCCATCCTCAGGTAGGGGTTTCTCTTCAGGATATTGCTGGCTTTTTGCAAGAGGTACCTCATCCATCTTAATCGCCTTGTTAGGCTTCATCTCAATCATGGCAGTCTTGGTATTGTTGAGACCCTTCACGATAGTGTACAAATTTTAACCCATATACTGATAGTCTCATCAGAAGCCAACTCCTGGGCATCTTGAGGCTTGAAGAGCCTTTCAGCGAGGACCTTAATGTAGCTCTCCACAAAGGCTGTAAACGTATGGTGATATTTGGTGGTGGCCCTCTTAATTTCTACACCTTTGCCTTCCAGCAACTTGGTTACATCAGATTTAAACTCGCTACCGTTGTCACACTGGAAGGTTTTGGGGTATTGAAGGGGTCCTGCCTTATAGATATCCTTCAACATATCCGCGACCTCGCTAGCTTTTTTCGTTCTTAGAGGCTTAGCTACTTTGTATCTCGAGGCAACGTCAATACCTGTCAGAATGTATTTATAGGTGCTACCATACAACCGATCATGTGGCATGTAGAGTAGATCAAACTGATGCATCTCATTGGGTGTTGTAATGGTAAAATGCGGGTAGTCTATACGTTTCGGACCTTTGATGTGCCTGAGCCAGAGCAGCTGCCTGGATAGCCAGTGAGTGGCCTTCTTTTTTGATAGACCAACTTCTGCGGCGAGTAATTTGATAGCCTTTTTCCCGGCCCACAGATGTTCCGGCATGTAGTAGATATTGCTTATTTTTTCAGCCTCCTCCTCGGTAACAATGTGTGATGCTTTTGACATGTTTATTATATATGTCAAAAACCTTCCTACAAATACTTGTATGCTACAAACTCCAGCAGAGATAGGGAGCCAAGAATGAACGTGAGTTCACCATCTTGTTGCTGCCTTGAGGGTATGTAAAAATCTTTCAATTGCGGGGCCTTCTCGCTCGAGGCGATATAGAATTTGTACATGTCGTCATCCAATTCACGAAGGCTCTTGCCGGTTTTTATTTGTATTTCACGTTGCTTGGTAAACCAATCCAATTTAGCCTGCCTTTTTCGTATCCATTCTGCCTGAGCTGTATTGAGCTTTTCAACGGCCTCATTATGCCGCTTACGCTCCGGTTCGCCGTGCCCCGAGAGCTTAGAAAATAGATAGTTTGTCCAACTGAATGCTAGGGCGTTTATAGCCGCCCCTGCAACGATCACAGCGATAGTAGCCATATCTTTATTTAATACTCCACCCTATCGAGCCTACCCACAAGTATGTTCATTTGGGCGTCTTGCAGGAGGTATACATAGCATGTAAAATCCCCGGTTCCATCGGCTTTCTTGGTCATATGCAGCGTGATGCCATCGCTAAGGCGTTGTAGTGGTCTTCCGCTACCATGTAAAATATCATCTGGAGAGGCTCGAAAATCGATAAAAAGTGCGTATCTCTCGCTAAAGAATTGGCCAATCGTGACGCTAGAGTCGTGGGCACCGAAAATGTTGACAATCTGCTCCAAATGGTCTTTGGGGAGCATGGCATGGGAGTAGAGCTCATTTGGTTCCCCTTCGACAGTGCTACTAATACTCTCAATTTTTGGATTATAGAACATCTCGTTTATACCTGAGTATGGTTTAACTTTTCCGGGGTCAATGAACAATAGCAAGACACCTTTCAATGACTTAGCTGGAGTGTCAATTTGGAGATTGTAGCTAGTATCTCCCTTTTTCATTATGACTACTTTACTACGAAGTATCTTTTCATAGTGTAGCGCCAGGCGGTTATACCTTGACATTATGGCACTTGCTAGGCCCTCATGGGTGATCTTGTCAAACTCAAGTTTGATATTATTGATCTTATAGGCAGCATCAGCAGCATCAGCAGCCTTGGCAGCCGTAGATGCAACCGCGGCCGTACCCCCATCCTTGATGACGTCACCGTAGGACGCGAAATGTAGGGAAAATTGAGGCCGATCATGGAAACCTGCCGGATAGAAGGGTAAGTCCCTAGTCAACTCGAACATTTTACCGAGGGGTATGCAGAAGGTGTTACCATACGCCGCAACAATCGCCTTTTCCTCATCCGTACCAACGTGGTCGCTGGCTTTGACTTGTAGGGCCCTGATGGTCCCATCATTTGGGTTTATGCCTTCTAGGATGAGGTTGTTGTCCCTATCAAATTTTGGTAACCAGAGGTCCCTGTACACTGCCAGGATGTTATAACCCTATCTATTCTGGACCTCTTTGCCATTCAACGTAATGCGTAGATTCTTAACCAGGCTCTTCCCAATATTAGGACAATAGTACGCTTTGTATTGGTTCCCGTCAGCGTCAGGTCAAATAAGAGCTTGAGACTACCCGGAAAAATGACATCGTTCTGCCCCATGTTTGGAATCTCAACATAGAGGTCCTCATTCTGGTTAATTGTTGATGGTGTATGCAAGATTTGGACGCGTTGACGACGTCCTTTCATACCTAGGAGCTGCTTGGTCTCCGCATAGAGGTCCAGGATGGTTCCGAATGTATTCATGATGTGTTTATTATAGTGGAAAATGTTGTAATAAAATGGCCAATAACCCAGTATTTACGCATGAGGATGGTATTGGGTGGGATGATAAAGGTGATAAGGAAGATACACCATCAACGCAGCAACTCCCCGGAGCATCGGGTACTTCAACGCCGGGACAACAGCAGGGAGGTGCGCGTAGGCGATTGGGGGTGGGTACGGAGTCGGCCTACTCCCAGCTTCTTAAATCGAAAGTTAAAAGTCTTTACTCAATTCTTATTGATAATCTGGATATGGAGCCCGACGCGAGACATTATGACAGGTTTAGAATGGGGGAGGATAATCAACTTATCCTTAAAAATGTTGTGACGGGGAAAAGATCTCTACCGGAATTAGTACTCACGTTGCAGGAGGGGGACTTTCCGACTTTTAAACAGCTCCAGAAGTCGATAGGCAGTTCACCTAAGAAGGCCATAGGTTTTGATAAATATCAAACACCTAACAAGGGCAGTAAGGCAGAGGCCCAGAACCTCATCCAGGATGTTAATGTCCTTATAAATAATGCCGAGGAGACTTCGGGTGAGATTTTTGAGATGGAAACAATTGAGAAAACAGTGGACGGCATTCAAAATTTTACACATGATTTGGACGGTTATGTAGATACTTCATTTGCCGGTATCGACAACGAGGAGAATATTAATATAGGAGGAATAAGGCGACAAATTGAAACCTTGCAGAATAATATTAAGGAAGTGAAAGATAAGATTATTTAATATAATAGTGAGATCGATACAAAGGAGGGCAATCTGAAAGAGCTTAAAAAGCAGAAGGCCGGGGTGCGAAGGAAAGCTGATATCACCGATCTTGAGAAGGAGATTGATATATTAAAAAGGAATAGGAAGGTTGCACTGAGTAGGAATGGTCTATTTTCCTCTAAGATTTTTAAGCATCTGGAAAATTTCAAGGCCGAGTTGATGAAAATCGCTGGGGATGACATGCCTTTGCTGGAGAAGCTTAAAATCCTCTTCAGGGAGCAGGGCTTGACAATAGCCTCCATAATATCCGCCATTGGACTACTTGTTTCCACCATTGTACTCTCCATTACGGGAGGAAGTGCCGCAGCAGGTGCTGCAGGAGAAGTGCCGCGGGGGGTAGAAAAGGCTTCGTAGAGAAGCAACTGGAGCGACCGGGGAAATTTTTAAAGTACTTGGCAGGTAAAGCAAGTGTTGCCCTAC
This sequence comes from Hydractinia echinata, assembly GCA_030067915.1. Taxonomy (NCBI): domain Eukaryota; kingdom Metazoa; phylum Cnidaria; class Hydrozoa; order Anthoathecata; family Hydractiniidae; genus Hydractinia; species Hydractinia echinata. Next base: position 134,902 of record JASGCC010000295.1, on the reverse strand, counting down.
CTGGCATTATTGGTACGGTTGTCTCCTTCCTTCTGAGGGTGGCGGCAACAGTTGTGGAATATGTAGCAAAACATCTGTATATGGCAATGGCGGCAGCAGCCGGGTTTGTCGTATTCTATGTTGGAAAGGTGTAATAGGAACTATTTCCTAAGCCAAATGTAGGCAATAATGATTCCTATCCCCGCCGTGAGCAGTGTTGCCTTCGTATCCTCGTGTTGGTTTTGTGGGGGTTGTTCGGGAGTATGTATAGGAGGCGTAGGGATGTATGGGATGTAGTTTGATATCCGCCACATGTCTGATGGTATGCTCGGTTTGCCTAAGGGGTGTAGCATGGGGCATAGTATGCCTAAGAGGTGTAGCATGCCTGGGAGGAAAATGAGGTCTGCCATGCTTTGTAGTACGTATGGGAGGTGTGGTATGCCTCACAATAGGCCTGTTATTCACATCAACCTGTACTCCCACATTGACATTGGCGGGTGCTATTAAAATGTTGTTGTTGTACCCTACAATCCTGCCTATGCGCAGGTTCATGTCTGAGGGCAACATATACACGCTTGGCATAACGGAAAAATTCACCGGCGTTCGGGCATATTGAAGTACCTTCTGGAATTCCGTGATATCATGCCCCACATTCTCTTGGCGTTGTACCATGGCTTCAAACTTCTGCATTAAAATCTGCCTTGCTGTGTAGTTGTCTGCACCAGACCCAATTAAGGATGCCTTGGCCCCTGCCTGCGATCCAAGTAACAAGACCACGTAAACTCTTATGCTCTCACTTAGCTTGGTTAGGCCCTCCGATGTCAGCCTCTGACTTGTAGGGATGATGAATTTGGCCCAATCCCCATCGACCTGGGGCCACCATCTACTATTGGTGAGCGAGGCACCTACTGCTTTGAATTTGTACAGACTGCCGGCATCTGCGCCATATTCTCTACATACTTGCGTACACCCGGAGGTTGAATAAGGGTTCTCATAGCGTGAAAAAACCATCATCATATGGCATGGGTACTTTCATCCTTGCTAGGATGCGACGCATGTGGTAGTACACGTGGAATTTAAAGATGGTGTTGACAAGGGGCACCGAATCCTTTAGGTGCTTAGTAGATATGCCTAATGCAGTACTTGCACAGTGGGTGGCAAAATAAACCTGCACGTTCCAGTAGTCCAACGCTTGCCCCTTCCAACCCACAATGACAGGGTCATTAAGAAGATTAGTTGAAGGTTTGATTGGATATTTGGTAAATTCGGGGAATGCCATAGAAATATGTGATTCTGTAGCTCCAAGTTGGCTACGATAAGTGGCCATTCTCCCCTGTTGGACCTGTACGTTGCCTTGGGGTTGTATGAGTAGATATTCATTCCTTTTCTTCTAACAAGAAAAGGAATGAAACAACTCTATATTACTAATATTTCAACACCTACAATATTTGAGGACTACTTGGGGCAGGATAGCAGAATTGCCCTGAAATCCATTAGCATACGAGGTGAGTGACTCAATATCTATAATAGCAATGATTTCACCATCCGTAGGGTTGGGCCTGATCAAAGAGAGACTAGAATACGGATCATGGCTGGCCTGTATAGGATTGAGGATGTGATATCCATTGTCAACGCCCAATCAGAAGATAAGATTAAGTTACTTATACTTAAAAGTGGTTTATGCACCATGAGGGTCAGTGATGGGTACACCGTTGCATTTAACCGGCAATTACATGAACTCTTTGGATTTGCATACGATCCCTCGAAAAAGTACTATCAAAAGGGTGACTATACCGCAATTTATAAGACTGATATCTATATAAGACTAAGAATCGTTTGCCTCCAGTTGGATGAGGATGACTGCCTGTTAGATGGTAAAAAGTCTAAAATTCTCGCCCTGTTCCCCATCAAGGAATTAAACGCTTGGGGTGATATGCTGACATGGAGTTTTGATACCCCAATTTACATGCCCTTGAAGGGTAGTACTGATCGCCTCGAGTTTATGCTAACGGATGAATTTCATGAGGACAAAAATGTGGCCTTCACTGGGCTAACGATGCATTTGCTGGTAGAATAAATGGCTGACATAACGAAGCTGTACCCAAACCTACCAAGTGCACCTGCACAAAGCGTTGACATCATGCTGGAGGAAAGCCAAAAATATAGACTTGATGAAATTGGTGAAATTGAGAAGTATTTTCGAAGTGAGATTAAGGAGCGGGATAAATTGACAAAAAAGTTTAAGATGCATGGTACCTGGATTCGATACTGCGATCATGGGCTACTTGGCATCAGCGTAATAACCTCAAGTATTAGCATAGGAACAATGCTGTCGGGAATGGGTATGCCGCTGGTAGTGGCAATGGGCGGGCTGACTGTGGCTGTAGGGGTAGGACAGGCAGGTCTTAGGACTGCTGGGAAAGAAATGGGCGTCCAGTCCAAGAAGCATGAGAACATAAGACTTTTGGCTGAATCAAAGCTTAACTCTATTGTTGACCTTATCTCTACCGCTGTTGAAAATGGGGTGATTGATAAATATGAATTTGGTTTGATTATTAAGGAAAAACAAAGGTATATGTTGCTAAAGGAACAGATGCGACAACGTTTTAACCGTATTGTGAACGCCCTAAATGAAGAGGAGTGGGCTCAGCTGGTTGCGAAAGGGAGGCAGGAGGCACATGATGAAATTTTTAAAAAACGTCAGATCTGTACAGTATGTAAGCAATACATAGAACCCCCACCTAAGTATAAGCCTTAATTTTATATAATATTTTATAGGTCTCGTAGGCCTATAAAATATATGGTTTTTTAATCCTCATTCAGCTGTGATTCTTTTTTGAAGTCCTTATATCGACATTCCGTAATATGTACCTGAGGGTAGTAGTTTTTGCCTGGCACATATATTGATGATAGTGCCAGGATGGCACTGGCTTGGCAGGGCTCATCATAGGGTACTGGCATACCGTGGAATTTAGTTGTGATCGCGTCCTTGTAATATTTGAGTTTGGCATTGATGTAGCGGTCCTTTTTTACAGGGTATGTCGTTAATTGCTCGGGGATCAGCTCCTCGAGCCTGGAACAGATCTGTCGATACTTGGTCTCTTCGAAATCAAGACTCATTGCTGGTACTGCATTGGCGTTGTACCTGCTGACCCCATTGTGGGACCAGATTTTAGGTGTTTTTACCCTAATTGCTACAACTAGGTCTTGTGTATGGTACCCTACTATATACCATTGATCCTTACCTCCATTGGCAGGTATTGGATCTGACACTGTCAGGCAGTCCACGTTGATATCGTTGATGTCTATAAAGGTATTCGCAAATCTGTAGAAGATTTTAGGGTTGACAATTTATTCTTCAAATATCATCCTTTATTGTAATTCAAACGACTTCAGAGAATTGCATGTCATTGTACATACGCAGCCACCCCCGTTGTAGGTGATATATTCCTGGTAGCAGTACCAGCATAACATTTTACCCTTTACCTCAAACCTTCGGCCGCATGTACATCTGTCATATTCATCCAGCATACGTTCACAGTCCTTACATTGTTCCATTTTATTTACAATTACAAGGACGATCATCTTCTAGGTCATCAAGACGTTCCCTCAAAAGCCTCGAATGTCTCATCCATTCATTCACCCTACACTCTGATTTTTCTTATGCCAGTGCCAACGCTACCAATGGCAGGGAGATACCAACGCCAGCCATAAAAATACTGGCTACCGCACTTCCAAATATATTAAATTTTGCTTGACAGTTAACGCACATTTATTATGGTATTATCTTACAATCTTTGTTGTAAGATAACCTTGACTTCAAACCAACCCCCACAATTTTTCGAGGTCTGCCTTTTCATCCTCTGAAAAGCACCAATCGATGACCCTGTCAGGATGCCAGGCTAATGGAAGAAGATCCTCCTTAATCCCGGCCTTGTCCGCTTTCCTCTGGCGATAGGCAGAGAGTAGTTCAGTATCGATGTAGTTCATACCACACATGTACTCTGTTTTGAACCAGTCGGGCACGGCTCTAAACAACCAAGAATGCTTTTCAAACATCTCATTACACATGTCCTGCGTCCTGAATTGATCCGGCACGTACTCAAACATATAGGGGTCCTCTTCAACAGCCTTGTTACACATGTCCTGGGTCCTGAACTGGTCCGGCACATATTTTAACATATAGGCCTTCCCCCTAACAGCCTTGTTGCACATGTCTTGCGTCTTGAACTTGTCCGGGACATACCTGAATAGGTAGGCCTTCTGCCTAACAGCCTCATTACACATGTCTCGCGTCTTGAAACGGTCCAGGATATACCTTAATAACTCAGGGTACATCATAAATTCTAGAAGGCTTTCCTCCTCCTACCCCCTCCCTTCATATTGTTCATCGATGAACTTTAAGAGCCCTGGTTTCCTAAAACGGTACCATTTAGTTAGGCCTCTAGCCCGAGCAACATCCCTAAGCTCCTTTAACGTTTCATTTTCTATCAAACTTATAATAGTATTCTTATTCAACGCTGAATAACGTTGAAGACCTCGTTTTTTTGCAACTTGTTTAAGCTGAGCTAGCATCATTCTTTTCATTTCCATTTCTTTATTGTATGGATTTTAACGTTGTCGGAAGATTTCATTCTGCTCAAAACTAACGCAATTCATCTACACATGCGTTGATTTTTGATAATTATTGGTATCATTAGAGAATTACCCCCTACTCATTTGCTGTATGATAGGGAATTTACCCTTTGATATGCGCGTTGATTATTAGGAAATTGTGCTAGAAAAATTTTTGGACCTCCAATTTTCTATACTTTGAAGACGTCATCACTCTATATGGATATACCCCTACTCAACACCGTCTATTAGGGGTATATCCATATTAGGTATTGATAAGCACCGCATGGTACCACAGGGTACTGGATTTGTTGATGTGCGTGCGCGGGATGTGCGACTGCGCCAGAACATACATTTCCCTATCTCTCCGCAAGATTAATTGCAAATATTTATCGTAGCAAATGACAATGCGAAAGTCGGCAGTTATTGTGGCATTAAATATTTGGGAGAAAACGAAACAACTGAAGATCAAAAGTCATGAGGACACTCTAAGCACTGGCATGCGAATATGGACATTTTCAGAAGGGGTAGTATAATAGAGAATTAGGCTGTTCCAATATTATGTAGGCAAATTTTACCTCAATACATTTCGGTATGATTACTCTACAACCTCATATTGAAATGCGTCGGCCGGGAATCGAACCCGGATCTATTGCTTGGAAGGCACAATGCTAACCTTTACACCACCCACGCTGTTAGCAGAAATGTTAGATTTATTAAACGGAAGGTAATTCCGCGGTCAAAATATGGGCATCTTTCGAGTTATATGCTTTTCCCTTGTGACTTGATAACTCAAAAAATTCAACCCTGCCATAAAGGATTGATCTTCTAATCATCTCTCAAGTACGAACCACAAGAACCGAAGTTAATAGACTAGAAATAAAATCTAGAAGCAAAATGCTAGAGCAGGGTATTGAACCCGGATCTACTGCTTGGAAGGCAACAATACTAACATTACACCACCGGCGCTGATAGCAGAAATGTTAGAGTTATTAAATGTAAGGTACTTCCGCGACCAAAATATGGGCATATTTCCTATTATATGCTTTTCCCTCATGACTTGATAACTCAAAAACATTCAACCCTGCCATAAAGGATTGCCCTTCTAATCATCTCTCAAGTAAGAACCACAAGAACCGAAGTTAATAGACTAGAACATGAAATCTAAAAGCACAATGCGTCAGCCGGGAATCAAACCCGGATCTATTGCTTGGAAGCAACAATGTTAACCTTTACACTACCGACGCTGATAGCAGAATTGTTAGAGTTATTAAACGTAAGGTACTTCTGCGATCAAAATATGGGCATCTTTCGTATTATATGCTTTTCCTTTGTGACTTGATAACTCAAAAACATTCAACCCTGCCGTAATGGAGTGCCCTTCTAATCATCTGTCAAGTACGAACCACAAGAAACGAAGTTAATAGACTGGAACATGAAATCTAGAAGCAAAGTGCGTCTGCCGGGAATCTAACCCGGATCTATTGCTTAGAAGGCAACAATGCTAACCTTTACACCTCCGACGCTGATAGCAGAATTGTTAGAGTTATTAAACGTAAGGTACTTCTGCGATCAAAATATGGGCATCTTTCGTATTATATGCTTTTCCCTTGTGACTTGATAACTCAAAAACATTCAACCCTGCCGTAATGGAGTGCCCTTCTAATCATCTGTCAAGTACGAACCACAAGAAACGAAGTTAATAGACTAGAACATGAAATCTAGAAGCAAAATGCGTCCGCCGGCAATCTAACCCGGATCTATTGCTTAGAAGGCAACAATGCTAACCTTTACACCAGCGACGCTGATAGCAGAAATTTTAGAGTTATTACACGTAAGGTACTTCCGCGATCAAAATATGGGCATCTTTCGTATAATATGCTTTTCCCTTGTGACTTGATGACTGACAAACATTCACCCTGCCATAAAAGATTGCCTTTCTAATCATCTCTCAAGCACGAACCACAAGAACCGAAGTTAATAGACTAGAACGTGAAATCTAGAAGCAAAATGCGGCGGCCGGCTTGGAAGGCAACAATGCTAATATTACACCACCGACGCTGATAGCAGAAATATTAGAGTCATTAAATGTAAGGTACTTCCGCGACCAAAATATGGGCATCTTTCCTATTATATGCTTTTCCCTTATGACTTGAGAACTCAAAAACATTCAACCCTGCCAAAAAGGATTGCCCTTCTAATCATCTCTCAAGTAAGAACCACAAGAACCGAAGTTAATAGACTAGAACATGAAATCTAAAAGCACAATGCGTCAGCCGGGAATCAAACCCGGATCTATTGCTTGGAAGGCAACAATGTTAACCTTTACACCACCGACGCTGATAGCAGAAATGTTAGAGTTGTTAAACGTAAGGTACTTCTGCGATCAAAATATGGGCATCTTTCGTATTATATGCTTTTCCCTTGTGACTTGAAAACTGACAAACATTCACTCTGCCATAAAGGATTGCCCTTCCAATCATCTCTCAAGCACGAACCACAAGAACCGAAGTTAATAGACTAGAAGATGAAATCTAGAAGCAAAATGCGTCGGCCGAGAATCGAACCCGGATCTATTTCTAGGAAGGCAACAATGCTAACATTACACCACCGACGCTGATAGCAGAAATGTTAGAGTTATTAAATGTAAGGTACTTCCGCGACCAAAATATGGGCATCTTTCCTATTATATGCTTTTCCTTTATGACTTGATAACTCAAAAACATTCAACCCTGCCATAAAGGATTGCCCTTCTAATCATCTCTCAAGTAAGAACCACAAGAACCGAAGTTAATAGACTAGAACATGAAATCTAAAAGCACAATACGTCAGCCGGGAATCAAACCCGGATCTATTGCTTGGAAAGCAACAATGCTAACCTTTACACCACAGACGCTGATAGCAGAAATGTTAGAGTTATTAAACTTAAGGTACTTCTCCGACCAAAAATTGGGCATCTTTCGTATTATATGCTTTTCCCCCGTGACTTGATAACTGACAAACATTCACCCTGCCATAAAGGATTGCCCTTCTAATCATCTCTCAAGCACGAACCACAAGAACCGAAGTTTATAGACTAGAACATGAAATCTAGAAGCAAAATGTGTCGGCCGGGAATCGAACCCGGATCTAATGCTTGGAAGGCAACAATGCTAACCTTTACACCACCGACGCTGATAGCAGAAATGTTAGAGTTATTAAACTTAAGGTACTTCTCCGACCAAAAAATGGGCATCTTTCGTATTATATGCTTTTCCCCCGTGACTTGATAACTGACAAACATTCACCCTGCCATAAAGGATTGCCCTTCTAATCATCTCTCAAGCACGAACCACAAGAACCGAAGTTAATAGACTAGAACATGAAATCTAGAAGCAAAATGTGTCGGCCGGGAATCGAACCCGGATCTAATGCTTGGAAGGCAACAATGCTAACCTTTACTCAGCCGACGCTGATAGCAGAAATGTTGGAGTTATTAAATGTAAGGTACTTCCGCGAACAAAATATGGGCATCTTTCGTATAATATGCTTTTCCCTTGTGACTTGATGACTGACAAACATTTACCCTGCCAAAGAGGATTGCCCTTCTAATCATCTCTCAAGTACGAACCACAAGAACCGAAGTTTATAGAGTAGAACATGAAATCTAGAAGCAAAATGCGTTGGCCGGGAATCGAACCCGGATCTACTGCTTGGAAGGCAACAATACTAACATTACACCACCGGCGCTAATAGCAGAAATGTTAGAGTTATTAAATGTAAGGTACTTCCGCGACCAAAATATGGGCATATTTCCTATTATATGCTTTTCCCTCATGACTTGATAACTCAAAAACATTCAACCCTGCCATAAAGGATTGCCCTTCTAATCATCTCTCAAGTAAGAACCACAAGAACCGAAGTTAATAGACTAGAACATGAAATCTAAAAGCACAATGCGTCAGCCGGGAATCAAACCCGGATCTATTGCTTGGAAGCAACAATGTTAACCTTTACACTACCGACGCTGATAGCAGAATTGTTAGAGTTATTAAACGTAAGGTACTTCTGCGATCAAAATATGGGCATCTTTCGTATTATATGCTTTTCCTTTGTGACTTGATAACTCAAAAACATTCAACCCTGCCGTAATGGAGTGCCCTTCTAATCATCTGTCAAGTACGAACCACAAGAAACGAAGTTAATAGACTAGAACATGAAATCTAGAAGCAAAGTGCGTCTGCCGGGAATCTAACCCGGATCTATTGCTTAGAAGGCAACAATGCTAACCTTTACACCTCCGACGCTGATAGCAGAATTGTTAGAGTTATTAAACGTAAGGTACTTCTGCGATCAAAATATGGGCATCTTTCGTATTATATGCTTTTCCCTTGTGACTTGATAACTCAAAAACATTCAACCCTGCCGTAATGGAGTGCCCTTCTAATCATCTGTCAAGTACGAACCACAAGAAACGAAGTTAATAGACTAGAACATGAAATCTAGAAGCAAAATGCGTCCGCCGGCAATCTAACCCGGATCTATTGCTTAGAAGGCAACAATGCTAACCTTTACACCAGCGACGCTGATAGCAGAAATTTTAGAGTTATTACACGTAAGGTACTTCCGCGATCAAAATATGGGCATCTTTCGTATAATATGCTTTTCCCTTGTGACTTGATAACTGACAAACATTCACCCTGCCATAAAAGATTGCCTTTCTAATCATCTCTCAAGCACGAACCACAAGAACCGAAGTTAATAGACTAGAACGTGAAATCTAGAAGCAAAATGCGGCGGCCGGCTTGGAAGGCAACAATGCTAATATTACACCACCGACGCTGATAGCAGAAATATTAGAGTTATTAAATGTAAGGTACTTCCGCGACCAAAATATGGGCATCTTTCCTATTATATGCTTTTCCCTTATGACTTGAGAACTCAAAAACATTCAACCCTGCCAAAAAGGATTGCCCTTCTAATCATCTCTCAAGTAAGAACCACAAGAACCGAAGTTAATAGACTAGAACATGAAATCTAAAAGCACAATGCGTCAGCCGGGAATCAAACCCGGATCTATTGCTTGGAAGGCAACAATGTTAACCTTTACACCACCGACGCTGATAGCAGAAATGTTAGAGTTATTAAACGTAAGGTACTTCTGCGATCAAAATATGGGCATCTTTCGTATTATATGCTTTTCCCTTGTGACTTGAAAACTGACAAACATTCACTCTGCCATAAAGGATTGCCCTTCTAATCATCTCTCAAGCACGAACCACAAGAACCGAAGTTAATAGACTAGAAGATGAAATCTAGAAGCAAAATGCGTCGGCCGAGAATCGAACCCGGATCTATTTCTAGGAAGGCAACAATGCTAACATTACACCACCGACGCTGATAGCAGAAATGTTAGAGTTATTAAATGTAAGGTACTTCCGCGACCAAAATATGGGCATCTTTCCTATTATATGCTTTTCCCTTATGACTTGATAACTCAAAAACATTCAACCCTGCCATAAAGGATTGCCCTTCTAATCATCTCTCAAGTAAGAACCACAAGAACCGAAGTTAATAGACTAGAACATGAAATCTAAAAGCACAATACGTCAGCCGGGAATCAAACCCGGATCTATTGCTTGGAAGGCAACAATGCTAACCTTTACACCACAGACGCTGATAGCAGAAATGTTAGAGTTATTAAACTTAAGGTACTTCTCCGACCAAAAATTGGGCATCTTTCGTATTATATGCTTTTCCCCCGTGACTTGATAACTGACAAACATTCACCCTGCCATAAAGGATTGCCCTTCTAATCATCTCTCAAGCACGAACCACAAGAACCGAAGTTTATAGACTAGAACATGAAATCTAGAAGCAAAATGTATCGGCCGGGAATCGAACCCGGATCTAATGCTTGGAAGGCAACAATGCTAACCTTTACACCACCGACGCTGATAGCAGAAATGTTCGAGTTATTAAACTTAAGGTACTTCTCCGACCAAAAAATGGGCATCTTTCGTATTATATGCTTTTCCCCCGTGACTTGATAACTGAAAAACATTCACCCTGCCATAAAGGATTGCCCTTCTAATCATCTCTCAAGCACGAACCACAAGAACCGAAGTTAATAGACTAGAACATGAAATCTAGAAGCAAAATGTGTCGGCCGGGAATCGAACCCGGACCTAATGCTTGGAAGGCAACAATGCTAACCTTTACTCAGCCGACGCTGATAGCAGAAATGTTGGAGTTATTAAATGTAAGGTACTTCCGCGAACAAAATATGGGCATCTTTCCTATTATATGCTTTTCCCTTATGACTTGATAACTCAAAAACATTAAACCCTGCCATAAAGGATTGCCCTTCTAATCATCTCTCAAGTAAGAACCACAAGAACCGAAGTTAATAGACTAGAACATGAAATCTAAAAGCACAATTCGTCAGCTGGGAATCAAACCCGGATCTATTGCTTGGAAGGCAACAATGCTAACCTTTACACCACCGACGCTGATAGCAGAAATGTTAGAGTTATTAAACGTAAGGTACTTCTGCGATCAAAATATGGGAATCTTTCGAATTATATGCTTTTCCCTTGTGACTTGATAACTGACAAACATTCAACCTGCCATAAAGGATTGCCCTTCTAATCATCTCTCAAGCACGAACCACAAGAACCGAAGTTAATAGACTAGAACATGAAATCTAGAAGCAAAATGTGTCGGCCGGGAATCGAACCCGGATCTAATGCTTGGAAGGCAACAATGCTAACCTTTACTCAGCCGACGCTGATAGCAGAAATGTTGGAGTTATTAAATGTAAGGTACTTCCGCGAACAAAATATGGGCATCTTTCCTATTATATGCTTTTCCCTTATGACTTGATAACTCAAAAACATTAAGCCCTGCCATAAAGGATTGCCCTTCTAATCATCTCTCAAGTAAGAACCACAAGAACCGAAGTTAATAGACTAGAACATGAAATCTAAAAGCACAATTCGTCAGCCGGGAATCAAACCCGGATCTATTGCTTGGAAGGCAACAATGCTAACCTTTACACCACCGACGCTGATAGCAGAAATGTTAGAGTTATTAAACGTAAGGTACTTCTGCGATCAAAATATGGGAATCTTTCGTACTATATGCTTTTCCCTTGTGACTTGATAACTGACAAACATTCAACCTGCCATAAAGGATTGCCCTTCTAATCATCTCTCAAGCACGAACCACAAGAACCGAAGTTAATAGACTAGAACATGAAATCTAGAAGCAAAATGTGTCGGCCGGGAATCGAACCCGGATCTAATGCTTGGAAGGCAACAATGCTAACCTTTACTCAGCCGACGCTGATAGCCAGAAATGTTGGAGTTATTAAATGTAAGGTACTTCCGCGACCAAAATATGGGCATCTTTCCTATTATATGCTTTTCCCTTATGACTTGATAACTCAAAAACATTAAACCCTGCCATAAAGGATTGCCCTTCTAATCATCTCTCAAGTAAGAACCACAAGAACCGAAGTTAATATACTAGAACATGAAATCTAAAAGCACAATTCGTCAGCCGGGAATCAAACCCGGATCTATTGCTTGGAAGGCAACAATGCTAACCTTTACACCACCGACGCTGATAGCAGAAATGTTAGAGTTATTAAACGTAAGGTACTTCTGCGATCAAAATATGGGAATCTTTCGTATTATATGCTTTTCCCTTGTGACTTGATAACTGACAAACATTCAACCTGCCATAAAGGATTGCCCTTCTAATCATCTCTCAAGCACGAACCACAAGAACCGAAGTTAATAGGCTAGAACATGAAATCTAGAAGCAAAATGTGTCGGCCGGGAATCGAACCCGGATCTAATGCTTGGAAGGCAACAATGCTAACCTTTACTCAGCCGACGCTGATAGCAGAAATGTTGGAGTTATTAAATGTAAGGTACTTCCGCGAACAAAATATGGGCATCTTTCCTATTACATGCTTTTCCCTTATGACTTGATAACTCAAAAACATTAAACCCTGCCATAAAGGATTGCCCTTCTAATCATCTCTCAAGTAAGAACCACAAGAACCGAAGTTAATAGACTAGAACATGAAATCTAAAAGCACAATTCGTCAGCCGGGAATCAAACCCGGATCTAATGCTTGGAAGGCAACAATGCTAACCTTTACTCAGCCGACGCTGATAGCAGAAATGTTGGAGTTATTAAATGTAAGGTACTTCCGCGACCAAAATATGGGCATCTTTCCTATTATATGCTTTTCCCTTATGACTTGATAACTCAAAAACATTAAACCCTGCCATAAAGGATTGCCCTTCTAATCATCTCTCAAGTAAGAACCACAAGAACCGAAGTTAATAGACTAGAACATGAAATCTAAAAGCACAATTCGTCAGCCGGGAATCAAACCCGGATCTATTGCTTGGAAGGCAACAATGCTAACCTTTACACCACCGACGCTGATAGCGGGAAATGTTAGAGTTATTAAACGTAAGGTACTTCTGCGATCAAAATATGGGAATCTTTCGTATTATATGCTTTTCCCTTGTGACTTGATAACTGACAAACATTCAACCTGCCATAAAGGATTGCCCTTCTAATCATCTCTCAAGCACGAACCACAAGAACCGAAGTTAATAGACTAGAACATGAAATCTAGAAGCAAAATGTGTCGGCCGGGAATCGAACCCGGATCTAATGCTTGGAAGGCAACAATGCTAACCTTTACTCAGCCGACGCTGATAGCAGAAATGTTGGAGTTATTAAATGTAAGGTACTTCCGCGACCAAAATATGGGCATCTTTCCTATTATATGCTTTTCCCTTATGACTTGATAACTCAAAAACATTAAACCCTGCCATAAAGGATTGCCCTTCTAATCATCTCTCAAGTAAGAACCACAAGAACCGAAGTTAATATACTAGAACATGAAATCTAAAAGCACAATTCGTCAGCCGGGAATCAAACCCGGATCTATTGCTTGGAAGGCAACAATGCTAACCTTTACACCACCGACGCTGATAGCAGAAATGTTAGAGTTATTAAACGTAAGGTACTTCTGCGATCAAAATATGGGAATCTTTCGTATTATATGCTTTTCCCTTGTGACTTGATAACTGACAAACATTCAACCTGCCATAAAGGATTACCCTTCTAATCATCTCTCAAGCACGAACCACAAGAACCGAAGTTAATAGGCTAGAACATGAAATCTAGAAGCAAAATGTGTCGGCCGGGAATCGAACCCGGATCTAATGCTTGGAAGGCAACAATGCTAACCTTTACTCAGCCGACGCTGATAGCAGAAATGTTGGAGTTATTAAATGTAAGGTACTTCCGCGAACAAAATATGGGCATCTTTCCTATTATATGCTTTTCCCTTATGACTTGATAACTCAAAAACATTAAACCCTGCCATAAAGGATTGCCCTTCTAATCATCTCTCAAGTAAGAACCACAAGAACCGAAGTTAATAGACTAGAACATGAAATCTAAAAGCACAATTCGTCAGCCGGGAATCAAACCCGGATCTAATGCTTGGAAGGCAACAATGCTAACCTTTACTCAGCCGACGCTGATAGCAGAAATGTTGGAGTTATTAAATGTAAGGTACTTCCGCGACCAAAATATGGGCATCTTTCCTATTATATGCTTTTCCCTTATGACTTGATAACTCAAAAACATTAAACCCTGCCATAAAGGATTGCCCTTCTAATCATCTCTCAAGTAAGAACCACAAGAACCGAAGTTAATAGACTAGAACATGAAATCTAAAAGCACAATTCGTCAGCCGGGAATCAAACCCGGATCTATTGCTTGGAAGGCAACAATGCTAACCTTTACACCACCGACGCTGATAGCGGGAAATGTTAGAGTTATTAAACGTAAGGTACTTCTGCGATCAAAATATGGGAATCTTTCGTATTATATGCTTTTCCCTTGTGACTTGATAACTGACAAACATTCAACCTGCCATAAAGGATTGCCCTTCTAATCATCTCTCAAGCACGAACCACAAGAACCGAAGTTAATAGACTAGAACATGAAATCTAGAAGCAAAATGTGTCGACCGGGAATCGAACCCGGATCTAATGCTTGGAAGGCAACAATGCTAACCTTTACTCAGCCGACGCTGATAGCAGAAATGTTGGAGTTATTAAATGTAAGGTACTTCCGCGACCAAAATATGGGCATCTTTCCTATTATATGCTTTTCCCTTATGACTTGATAACTCAAAAACATTCAACCCTCCCATAAAGGATTGCCCTTCTAATCATCTCTCAAGTAAGAACCACAAGAACCGAAGTTAATAGACTAGAACATGAAATCTAAAAGCACAATGCGTCAGCCGGGAATCAAACCCGGATCTATTGCTTGGAAGGCAACAATGCTAACCTTTACACCACCGACGCTGATAGCAGAAATATTAGAGTTATTAAACGTAAGGTACTTCTGCGATCAAAATATGGGCATCTTTCGTATTATATGCTTTTCCCTTGTGACTTGATAACTCAAAAACATTCAACAGTGCCATAAAGGATTGCCCTTCTAATCATCTCTCAAGTACGTACCACAGGAACCGAAGTTAATAGACTGGAACATGAAATCTAGAAGCAAAATGCGTCAGCCGGGAATCGGACCCAGATCTACTGCCTGGAAGGCAACAATGCTAACATTCCAACACCGACCCTGATAGCAGAAACGTTAGAGTTATTTAATGTAAGGTACCTCCGCGATTAAAATATGGGCATCTTTCGTATTATATGCTTTTCCCTTATGACATGATAACTCAAAAACATTCAACCCTGCCATAAAGGATTGCCCTTCTAATCATCTCTCAAGTAAGAACCACAAAAACAGAAGTTAATAGACTAGAACATGAAATGTAAAAGCACAATGCGTCTGCCGTGAATCGAACCAGGATCTATTGCTTGGAAAGCAACAATGCTAACCTTTACACCACCGACGCTGATGAGAGAACTCCCAAGCACTTTGCAGAAAGGCAGATGAGTTCGCGGATTACTTGCGCTTTCTTGTGTTGTCTGCCCTTCTATTGTCACATTTCAAATGAAAAAGGCAAGATTGCACGCACGAAACTGACCTACCTATCTTTCTGTGGCGTAATACGACGTTCGTAAGACTAACTACAAATATTTATCGTAGAAAATGACAATCCGAAAGTCAACAAAAATTGGGACATTAAATAATTGGGAGAACACGAAACAACTGAAGATCAAAAGTCCCGAGGACACTCTAAGCACTGGCATATGAACGTGAACATTTTCAGAAGGGGTAGTCTAAAAGAGAATTAGGCTGTTCCAATATTTTGGAGGAACATTTTGCCTCAATACATTTCGGGAATGATTAATCTACAAACTCATATTGAAATCCGTCGGCCGGGAATCGAACCCCGATCTATTGCTTCGAAAGCAACAATACTAACCTTTACACCACCGACGCTGATAGCATCAATGTGAGAGTTAATAAATGTAAGGTACTTTCGCGACCAAAATAAGGGGATCTTTCGTATTATATGCTTTTCCCTTGTGACTTGATAACTCAAAAACCTTTAACTCTGCCACAAGGGATTGCTTTGCTAATTATATCTCAAGTACGAACCAGACTAGAACATGAAATCTAGAAGCAAAATGCGTCGGCCGGGAATCGAACCCCGATCTATTGCTTGGAAGGCAACAACGCTAAATTTTACACCACCGACGCTGATAGCAGAAATGTTAGAGTTATTAAACGTATGGTACTTCTGCCATCAAGATATGGGCATCTTTCGTATTATATGTTTTTCCCTTGTGACTTGATAACTCAAAAACATTCAACCCTGCCATAAAGGATTGCTCTTCCAATCGTCTCTTAAGGACGAACCACAAGAACCGAAGTTAATAGACTCGAAATAAAAACCTAGAATCAAAATGAGTCAGCCGAGAATCGAACCCGGATCTATTGCTTGGAAGACAACAATGCTAACCTTTACACCACCGACGCTGATAGCAGAAATGTTAGAGTTATTAAACGTAAGGTACTTCTGCCATCAAGATATGGGCATCTTTCCTATTATATGGCTTTCCCTTATGACTTGATAACTCAAAAACATTCAACCCTGCCATGAGGGATTGCTCTTCTAATCATCTCTCAAGTACGAACCAGACTAGAACATGAAATCTATAATCAAAATGCGTCTGCCATGAATCGAACCCGGATCTATTGCTTGGAATGCAACAATGCTAACCTTTACACCACTGACGCTGATAGCATCAATGTGAGAGTTAATAAATGTAAGGTACTTTCACGAACAAAATAAGGGCATCTTTCGTATTATAGGCTTTTCCCTTGTGACTTGATAACTCAAAAACCTTTAACTCTGCCACAAGGGATTGCTTTGCTAATCGTCTCTCAAGTACGAACCAGACTAGAACATGAAATCTAGAAACAATATGCGTCAGCCGGGAATCGACCCGGATCTATTGCCTGGAAGGCAACAATGCTAACATTCCAACACCGACCTTGATAGCAGAAACGTTAGAGTTATTTAATGTAAGGTACCTCCGCGACCAAAATATGGGCATCTTTCGTATTATATGCTTTTCCCTTATGACATGATAAATCAAAAACATTCAACCCTGCCATAAAGGATTGCCCTTCTAATCATCTCTCCAGTAAGAACCACAGGAACCGAAGTTAATAGACTAGAACATGAAATCTAAAACCACAATGCGTCAGCCGGGAATCAAACCCGGATCTATTGCTTGGAAGGCAACAACGCTAACCTTTACACCACCGACGCTGATAGCAGAAATGTTAGAGTTATTAAACGTAAGGTACTTCTGCCATCAAGATATGGGCATCTTTCGTATTACATGCTTTTCCCTTGTGACTTGATAAGTCAAAAACATTCAACCCTGCCATAAAGGATTGCCCTTCTAATCATCTCTCAAGTAAGAACCACAAGAGCCGAAGTTAATAGACTAGAACATGAAATGTAAAAACACAATGCGTCTGTCGTGAATCGAACCAGGATCTATTGCTTGGAAGGCAACAATGCTAACCTTTACACCACCGACGCTGATGAGATAACTCCCAAGCACTTTGAAGAAAGGGAGATGAATTCGCGGATTACTTGCGCTTTCTTGTGTTGTTTGCCCTTCTATTGTCACATTTCAAATGAAAAAGGCAAGATTGCACGCATGAAACTGACCTACCTATCTTTCTGTGGCGTAATACGACGTTCGTAAGACTAACTACAAATATTTATCGTAGAAAATGACAATGCGAAAGTCAACAAAAATTGGGACATTAAATAATTGGGAGAACACGAAACAACTGAAGATCAAAAGTCCCGGGGACACTCTAAGCACTGGCATATGAACGTGAACATTTTCAGAAGGGGTAGTCTAAAAGAGAATTAGGCTGTTCCAATATTTTGGAGGAACATTTTGCCTCAATACATTTCGGGAATGATTAATCTACAAACTCATATTGAAATCCGTCGGCCGGGAATCGAACCCCGATCTAATGCTTCGAAAGCAACAATACTAACCTTTACACCACCGACGCTGATAGCATCAATGTGAGAGTTATTAAATGTAAGGTACTTCCGCGAACAAAATATGGGCATCTTTCCTATTATATGCTTTTCCCTTATGACTTGATAACTCAAAAACATTCAACCCTGCCATAAAGGATTGCCCTTCTAATCATCTCTCAAGTAAGAACCACAGGAACCGAAGTTAATAGACTAGAACATGAAATCTAAAAGCACAATGCGTCAGCCGGGAAACAAACCCGGATCTATTGCTTGGAAGGCAACAACGCTAACCTTTACACCACCGACGCTGATAGCAGAAATGTTAGAGTTATTAAACGTAAGGTACTTCTGCCATCAAGATATGGGCATCTTTCGTATTATATGCTTTTCCCTTGTGACTTGATAACTCAAAAACATTCAACCCTGCCATAAAGGATTGCTCTTCTAATCGTCTCTTAAGGACGAACCACAAGAACCGAAGTTAATAGACTCGAAATAAAAACCTAGAATCAAAATGAGTCAGCCGAGAATCGAACCCAGATCTATTGCTTGGAAGACAACAATGCTAACCTTTACACCACCGACGCTGATAGCAGAAATGTTAGAGTTATTAAACGTAAGGTACTTCTGCCATCAAGATATGGGCATCTTTCCTATTATATGCCTTTCCCTTATGACTTGATAACTCAAAAACATTCAACCCTGCCATGAGGGATGCTCTTCTAATCATCTCTCAAGTACGAACCAGACTAGAACATGAAATCTATAATCAAAATGCGTCTGCCATGAATCGAACCCGGATCTATTGCTTGGAATGCAACAATGCTAACCTTTACACCACCGACGCTGATAGCATCAATGTGAGAGTTAATAAATGTAAGGTACTTTCGCGAACAAAATAAGGGCATCTTTCGTATTATATGCTTTTCCCTTGTGACTTGATAACTCAAAAACCTTTAACTCTGCCACAAGGGATTGCTTTGCTAATCATCTCTCAAGTACGAACCAGACTAGAACATGAAATCTAGAAACAATATGCGTCAGCCGGGAATCGAAACCGGATCTATTGCTTGGAAGGCAACAATGCTAACCTTTACACCACCGACGCTGTTAGCAGAAATGTTAGAGTTATTAAATGTAAGGTACTACCGCGATCAAAATATGGGCATCTTTCCTATTATATGCTTTTCCTTTATGACTTGATAACTCAAAAACATTCAACCCTGCCATAAAGGATTGCCCTTCTAATCATCTCTCAAGTAAGAACCACAAGAACCGAAGTTAATAGACTGGAACATGAAATCTAAAAGCACAAGGCGTCAGCCGGGAATCAAACCCGGATCTATTGCTTGGAAGGCAACAACGCTAACCTTTACACCACCGACGCTGATAGCAGAAATGTTAGAGTTATTAAATGTAAGGTACTTCCGCGACCAAAATATGGGCATCTTTCCTATTATATGCTTTTCCTTATGACTTGATAACTCAAAAACATTCAACCCTGTCATAAGGGATTGCTCTTCTAATCATCTCTCAAGTACGAACCAGACTAGAACATGAAATCTAGAAGCAAAATGCGTCTGCCATGAATCGAACCCGGATCTATTGCTTGGACGCTGATGAGAGAACTCCCAAGCACTTTGCAGAAAGGGAGATGAGTTCGCGGAATACTTGCGTTTTCTTGTGTTGTCTGCCCTTCTATTGTCACATTTCAAATGAAAAAGGCAAGATTGCACGCACAAAGCTGACCTACCTATCTTTCTGTGGCGTATTACGACGTTCGCAAGACTAACTACAAATATTTATCGTAGAAAATGACAATGCAAAAGTCGGCATTTATTGTGACATTAAATAATTGGGAGAATACGAAACAACTGATGATCAAACGTCCTAAGGACAGTCTAAGCCCTGGCATGTGAACCTGGACATTTTCAGAAGGGATAGTCTAATAAAGAATTATGCTGTTCCAATATTATGGAGGCAAATTTTGACTCAATACATTTCGGTATGATTATTCTACAACCTCATATTCAAATGTGTCGGCCGGGAATCGAACCGGATCTATTGCTTGGAAGGCAACAATGCTAACATTACACCACCGACGCTGATAGCAGAAATGTTAGAGTTATTAAATGTAAGGTACTTCCGCGACTAAAATATGGGCATCTTTCCTATTATATGCTTTTCCCTTATGACTTGATAACTGACAAACATTCAACCCTGCCAAAAAGGATTGCCCTTCTAATCATCTCTCAAGTAAGAACCACAAGAACCGAAGTTAATAGACTAGAACATGAAATCTAAAAGCACAATGCGTCAGCCGGGCATCGAACCCGGTTCTATTGCTTGGAAGGCAACAATGCTAACCTTTACACCACCGACGCTGATAGCAGAAATGTTAGAGTTATTAAACGTAAGGTACTTCTGCGATCAAAATATGGGAATCTTTCGTATTATATGCTTTTCCCTTGTGACTTGATAACTGACAAACATTCAACCTGCCATAAAGGATTGCCCTTCTAATCATCTCTCGAGCACGAACCACAAGAACCGAAGTTAATAGACTAGAACATGAAATCTAGAAGCAAAATGCGTCGGCCGGGATTCGAACCCGGATCTATTGCCTGGAAGGCAACAAAGCTAACCTTTACACAGCCGACGGTGATAGCAGAAATGTTAGAGTTATTAAATGTAAGGTACTTCGACGACCAAAATATGGGCATCTTTCCTATTATATGCTTTTCCCTTATGACTTGATAACTCCAAAACATTCCACCCTGCCATAAGGGATTGCTCTTCTAATTATCTCTCAAGTACGTACCAGACTAGAACATGAAATCTAGAAGCAAAATGCGTCAACCGGGAATCGAACCCGGATCTATTGCTTGGAAGGCAACAATGCTAACATTACACCACCGACGCTTGTAGCAGAAATGTTAGGGTTATTAAATGAAAAGTACTTCCGCGACTAAAAAATGGGCATCTTTCCTATTATATGCTTTTCCCTTATGACTTGATAACTCAAAAACATTCAACCCTGCCATAAAGGATTGCCCTTCTAATCATCTCTCAAGTAAGAACCACAAGAACCGAAGTTAATAGACTAGAACATGAAATCTAAAAGCACAATGCGGCAGCCGGGCATCGAACCCGGGTTTATTGCTTGGAAGGCAACAATGCTAACCTTTACACCACCGACGCTGATAGCAGAAATGTTAGATTTATTAAACGTAAGGTACTTCCGCGGTCAAAATATGGGCATCTTTCCAGATATATGTTTTTCCCTTGTGACTTGATAACTCAAAAAATTCAACCTTGCCATAAATGATTGCTCTTCTAATCATCTCTCAAGTACGAACCACAAGAACCGAAGTTAATAGATTAGAAATAAATTCTAGAAGCAAAATGCTTCAGCCGGGAATTGAACCCGGATCTATTCCTTGGAAGGCAACAATGCTAACCTTTACTCCACTGACGGGGATAACAGAAATGTTAGATTTATTAAACGTAAGGTACTTCCGCGATCAGAATATGACCATCTTTCGTTTTATATGCTTTTCCCTTGTGACTTGATAACTCAAAAACAATCAACCCTTCCATAAAAGATTGCTCTTCTAATTGTCTCTCAAGGTCGAACCACAAGAACCGAAGTTAATAGACTAGAAATAAAATCTAGGAGCAAAATGCCTCAGCCGGGAATTGAACCGGGATCTATTGGTTGGAAGGCAACAATGCTAACTTTTACACCACCGACGCTGCTGAGAGAACTCCAAAGCACTTTGCAGAAAGGGAGATGCGTGCGCGCAATACTTGCGCTTTCTTGTGTTTTCTGCCCTTCTATTGTCACCTGTCAAATGAAAAAGCCAAGATTGCACGCACAAAACTGACCTACCTATCTTTCTGTACCGTAACACAACGTCCGCAAGAATAACTACAAATATTTATCGTATAAAATGACAAGGCGAAAGTTGGCAGTCATTGTGACATTAAATATTTGGGAGAATACGAAACAACTGAATATCAAAAAGCCTGAGGACACTCTAAGCACTGGCTTGTGAACCTGGACATTTTCAGAAGGGGTAGTCCAATAGAGAATTAGGCTGTTCCAATATTATGGAGGCAAATTTTGCCTCAATACATTTCGGTATGATTATTCTACAACCTCATATTGAAATGCGTCAGCCGGGAATCGAACGCGGATCTATTGCTTGGAAGGCAACAATGCTAACCTTTACACCACCGAAGCTGATAGCAAAAATGTCAGATTAATTAAGCGTAAGGTACTTCCGCGGTCAAAATATGGGCATCTTTCGAGATATATTCTTTTCCCTTGTGACTTGATAACTCAAAAAATTCAACACTGCCATAAAGGATTGCTCTTCCAATCATCTCTCAAGTACGAACCACAAGAACCGAAGTTAATAGACTAGAAATAAAATCTAGAAGCAAAATGCGTCAGCCGGGAATTGAACCCGGATCTATTGCTTGGAAGGCAACAATGCTAACCTTTACACCACCGATGCTGATGAGAGAACTCCAAAGCGCTTTACAGAAAGGGAGATGCGTGCGCGCATTACTTGCGCTTTCGTGTGTTTTCTGCCCTTCTATTGTGGCAAATTTCGCTTCAATACATTTCGGTATGATTATTCTACAACCTCATATTGGAATGCGTCGGCCGGGAATCGAACGCGGATCTATTGGTTGAAGGCAACAATGCTAACCTTTACACCACCGACGATGATAGCAGAAATGTTAGATTTATTAAACGTAAGGTACTTCCGCGGTCAAAGTATGGGCATCTTTCGAGATATATGCTTTTCCCTTGTGACATGATAACTCAAAAAATTCAACCCTGCCATAAATGATTGCTCTTCTAATCATATCTCAAGTACGAACCACAAGAACCGAAGTTAATAGACTAGAAATAAATTCTAGAAGCAAAATGCGTCAGCCGGGATTTGAACCCGGATCTATTGCTTGGAAGGCAACAATGCTAACCTTTACACCACCGACGCTGATGAGAGACCTCCAAAGCACTTTGCAGAAAAGGAGATGCGTGCGCGCAATACTTGCGCTTTCTTGTGTTTTCTGCCCTTCTATTGTCACCTGTCAAATGAAAAAGCCAAGATTGCACGCACAAAACTGACCTACCTATCTTTCTGCACCGTAATACGACGTCCGCAAGATTAACTACAAATATTTATCGTATAAAATGAAAATGCAAAAGTCGACAATTATTGTTAATTAATTAGGAGAATACGAAACAACTGATGATCAAAGTCCTGAGCACAATCTAAGCACCGGCATGTGAACCTGGACATTTTCAAAAAGGGTAGTTTAATAAAGAATTAGGCTGCTCCAATATTCTGGAGGCAAATTTTGCCTCAATACATTTCGGTATTATTATTCAACAACCTCATATTAAAATGCGTCAGCCGGGAATTGAACCCGGATCTATTGCTTGGAAGGCAACAATGCTAACCTTTACACCACCGACGCTGATGAGAGAACTCCAAAGCACTTTGCAGAAAGGGAAATGCGTGCGCGGAATTGTTGTGCTTTCTTTTGTTTTCTGCCCTTCTATTGTCACCTGTCAAATGAAAAAGCCAAGATTGCACGCACAAAACTGACCTAATCTTTCTGTGGCGTAATACGACGTCCGCAAGATTAACTACAAATGTTTATCGCATAAAATGACAAGGCGAAAGTTGGCAGTTATTGTGACATTAAATATTTGGGAGAATACGAAACAACTGAATATCAAAAAGCCTGAGGACACTCTAAGCACTGGCATGTGAACCTGGACATTTTCAGAAGGGGTAGTCTAATAGAGAATTAGGCTGTTCCAATATTATGGAGGCAAATTTTGCCTCAATACATTTCGGTATGATTATTCTACAACCTCATATTGAAATGCGTCGGCTGGGAATCGAACGCGGATCTATTGCTTGGAAGGCAACAATGCTAACCTTTACATCACCGACGCTGATAGCAAAAATGTCAGATTAATTAAACATAAGGTACTTCCGCGCTCAATATATGAGCATCTTTTGAGATATATTCTTTTCCCTTGTGACTTGAAAAATTCAACACTGCCATAAAGGATTGCTCTTCTAATCATCTCTCAAGTACGAACCACAAGAACTGAAGTTAATAGACTAGAAATAAAATCTAGAAGCAAAATGCGTCAGCCGGGAATTGAACCCGGATCTATTGCTTGGAAGGCAACAATGCTAACCTTTACACCACCGACGCTGATGAGAGAACTGCAAAGCACTTTGCAGAAAGGGAGATGCGTGCGCGCAATACTTGCGCTTTCTTGTATTTTCTGCCCTTCTATTGTCACCTGTCAAATGAAAAAGCCAAGATTGCACGCACAAAACTGACCTACCTATCTTTCTGTAGCGTAATACGACGTCCGCAAGATTAACTACAAATATTTATCGTTGAAAATGACAATGCAAAAGTCGACAATTATTGTGAAATTAAATAATTAGGAGAATACGAAACAACTGATGATCAAAGTCCTGAGCACAATCTAAGCACTGGCATGTGAACCTGGACATTTTCAGAAAGAGTAGTTTAATAAAGAATTAGGCTGCTCCAATATTCTGGAGGCAAATTTTGCCTCAATACATTTCGGTATGATTATTCAACAACCTCATATTAAGTAAGTAAGTAAGTAAGTAAGTAAGTAAGTAAGTAAGTAAGTAAGTAAGTAAGTAAGTAAGTAAGTAAGTAAGTAAGTAAGTAAGTAAGTAAGTAAGTAAGTAAGTAAGTAAGTAAGTAAGTAAGTAAGTAAGTAAGTAAGTAAGTAAGTAAGTAAGTAAGTAAGTAAGTAAGTAAGTAAGTAAGTAAGTAAGTAAGTAAGTAAGTAAGTAAGTAAGTAAGTAAGTAAGTAAGTAAGTAAGTAAGTAAGTAAGTAAGTAAGTAAGTAAGTAAGTAAGTAAGTAAGTAAGTAAGTAAGTAAGTAAGTAAGTAAGTAAGTAAGTAAGTAAGTAAGTAAGTAAGTAAGTAAGTAAGTAAGTAAGTAAGTAAGTAAGTAAGTAAGTAAGTAAGTAAGTAAGTAAGTAAGTAAGTAAGTAAGTAAGTAAGTAAGTAAACATTTATTTACCTAAGAAATGACAATTTACATTACTAAAAGAATAAATTAGCAATTAGGAAGGAGACTTTCCCGATAGCCAAGGCTAAACAAAGGAGAAAGCCACCAAGAAAAATGTGAAATATTTTCATATGTCAGTAAATACTGTAAGTTTACAAAGATTAAAATGAAAAAACATTATTGATTATAATTAGTATAAATGAAAATTCAGTACCATATAGTCAAATAGAAAAAAAGTAATGAGACAAAATAATGAAGAGGAAAGCTAGTTGATGTATTGACTCATGTAGAAACTTGTAGCTAGGGATTTTATTGTGCTTAATTTACAGTTTGTGAGGTTAGTATCAGGATAATTTCTTTGCAGATTGTTCCACTGTAATGTGGAGATTCTAGAGAATGAAAAAGATCCAAACGTCGATGTGTTAACTGTTGGTTCAATAAGCAAACCAATTGTGTTACATCTAGTTTCATGAGAGTGTGAGATTCGATCAAATTTGAGTGAGGTAAGTGTGTCAGATGGGAGGTTAGAGTTTAGGAATTTGTGGATAAATTGAATGTTAAGGACTTTAACTAGGTCGAAGAATTTAAGAATTCCAAGTTCTGCAAATATAGGCAAAGATGGGGATCTTGGTTCACTGAAAGTGATCAGCCTAAGGGCAGCCTTTTGGAGGGTAAGTATTCTGTGGGCTACTGTGGTGTCTCGAGTGCCCCATACTTGGCAAGCATAGCTTAAGTGAGAACTAAAGATAGCATGGTAAATGTTTAGCAGGGATTTTAGGGAAACATAGTGACGAATTTTAGATAACATCCCATTGGCTCTTTGAAGTTTAGTAGCCACAGATGAGACATGATACTTCCAGGAAAGATGTTCATCAACATGAACACCCAGGTATTTCACACTTTTGCTAGGATAAATGCGCTTACCGCATAGAATCAAAAAAGGTAAAAATTCAAGCCTACGAGATTGGGATCTAAATACAAGAAACTCTGTTTTGCTGGAGTTCAGTGATATTTTGTTGGCGTTAAGCCAACACACAAGACGTTTAAGATCAGCATTCATCCCTCTACAAAGGGATTCTAGTGATTTTGAGAATTTCAGCAGATGAGTGTCGTCAGCAAAATGATAGGTCTCTGACGATTTGATACAATTATGCAGATCATTAATATACAACAAGAACAGCAGCGGACCAAGAACAGAGCCTTGAGGCACACCATGTAGAATGGCTTTAAGTTGAGATTTGAATTCACCGATTGAGACATACTGGAGACGACCAGTTAAATAAGACCTGAACCAATCATTTGCTTTTCCCCGAATACCATAGTGATTTAGCTTGGATAGAAGGATTTTGTGGTCAACAGTATCAAAAGCTTTTTGTAAGTCGACAAACACTCCACAGGCAAGCTCACCTTTGTCAAGGCAATGTCTAATGTGTTCAACTATAGTAAGCACAGCCTGTGATGTTGAATGCTGTTTTCTGAATCCAAACTGTTTGGGATATAGGATATCATGGTTGTTGAGAAAGCCTATGATTCTGTTGTACATAACCTTTTCATAGATTTTCTCAATGTTTGACAATAATGAGATTGGTCTGTAATTTGACACATCTATAGAAGAACCTTTGTTTTTGTAAACAGGCACCACTCTGGATGTTTTTAAAGATCTAGGAAAGATACCAGATTCAAACGAAAGATTGATCAAAATTGATATAGGTTTGGAAATATCATTTTCCAACAATCTTAGAATTTTGATTGGAATACTGTTTGGTCCAGAAGATTTTCCTGGAGAGATGTTGCCAATAATCCGATGATTTCTTCTTGGGTAACAGGTGATAAGAAAATTGAGTCTGGGTTTGGGTTTTTGAGGTAGTCAGAGTACCTCTTGGATGTAGGTGGAATTTTGTTCCTAATAGAATTTGCTATGGATGTAAAAAAGTCATTAAAACTATTGGCAATATCAATCTGGTTTGTCTCAAGTTTACCGTCAACCTGAATGGAGGTAGGAATATTAGATTTCGGACGGTTTCGTAGAAATAATGCTACGAACACCCTCCCAAATTTTGTGCATGTTATTTGAAAAAAGGTTAAAGTAATTGGTATAATGGTTTGTTTTACTTTGTCTGCATAAGCTGACAATCATGTTTCGGTAGCGTTTGAAAAGTTGTCGGAACTCTGATTTAGAATCTGGATCTTTGGCTTTAGTGAATTTCCGAAAATAAAAATCACGTTTAGACATGGATTTTATGATGGCAGAAGTAATCCATGGTTTTTGTTGGGTTTTGATTTGCCTTTTGGTGAGCCTGCCTGTGGGAACGTGTCTGTCAACAAGCTTTTTAATTTTAGAATTAAAAATGTCAAAACACCTGTTTGGGTCAATTGGTCCAGGACTATTAAACTCAACACCCCAGTCAATATCCAGGTAATCTAAAATGAAATTATGTTCGTCAAATTTGGACCAGTTTTGGTATTGAATATTTTTTTCTGAGTTGTTAGTCAATTGGTCAGGTAATATAAAGAATTGAGGCAGGTTATCAGAGATCATGTGAATAAGGTTACCAGAGATTGATGGTTGACCAGTGACAGAGAAAAAAATATTATCAATTAATGTCTTGGAAGTCGCTGTTATTCTTGTTGGTAATAAGATCTGGGGAAGTATAAGGTGGGAGCCGAGTATATCAATGAAGGCAGAGAGTTCTGGATCTTCATTGAGTTTTAACAAATTTTTATTGAAATCCCCCAGTAGAAGGATTTGTTTCTTTTCAATGCTGACTTTATTGAGCAATGGTTTTAAGAAATCACGATTAAAGGAATTTGTTGACATACAAGGATGTCGATAAATGCTACCGACAATTAAGTTGGTTGTGTTAGGCAAGATCATCTCTGCAAAACTTGATTCCAAGTATTTAGATTGGTACATAATGTCATCCAAGTCTGTACGAGGAATGAAATTATACTGGTCAGAAATATACAACAAGCTCCCTCCTGCTGAGGATTCAGTGGGGGTGGATAAGCACTGGTAACCTTCTACATGGTAATTGAAAGTTGGTGGTGAGCCTTTGATAAAGCGGGTTTCAGTAATACCAATAAAAGAGAACTCATGTCTCAAAAGGGCCAAAAGGGTGTTAAATTCATCAAAGTGTTTAGCCATTGAGGCAATGTTAAGATGAAAAGCTGAGAGCGACCTTGGATTTAGATTAAGATTGTTAAAGTCCTCACATTCATAGTATTTACAACTAGTTGTATGAAAATTGATACTGTCAGCATCGTTGTCCATGCTATGAACAATACTATTAAGATCAGAAAGAAGGGATCTCACATTTTCATTAATACGGGATGTAGAATTTGGGGTTGGTTTTGGTTTACAATTTGACAGATGTTCTGAATCAAAAAATGGTAATGTCCTGTCCAAACATTTTGGACAAGCCCAGTTACTAGAATTGTGAGATAAGGCATCAAATTCTGATACTGAAAGTCTAGAGCAGTTTTGAAAATGTATCCAGGAATTAC
This sequence comes from Hydractinia echinata, assembly GCA_030067915.1. Classification (NCBI taxonomy): domain Eukaryota; kingdom Metazoa; phylum Cnidaria; class Hydrozoa; order Anthoathecata; family Hydractiniidae; genus Hydractinia; species Hydractinia echinata. The sequence goes on along the minus strand of JASGCC010000295.1, from coordinate 106,181 downwards.
AGATATCACAAAAAATTGATTTTTTACATGATTCATCAACTAGCTTTTTGCAGACATTACAACTAAGCATAAAAATTATATATAGGGGGGAAACAAAACTGGCAGCTTTAAAGGGACAAAAGGGTCTAAAAGTACAAAAAAGAAAGAGAAAGTGAAAACTTACCAGTTAGAACAGGTTTTGGGCTTCAAACGATTTCACAAATAAAACAAAAAAAAAAAAAACAAACGCTATATACTGACTGCACAGCAAGCTTGCGCCATATTGAAGTTAAAATTACCTGAGCGTATATCACCGATAAGATTAAACAAACAAAGAACTTTAGGCGGGAAAATCGTGTGTGGCAGAAAGAAGAGAAAAGTGAGATAAAGACAACAATCTAACTCTCTGTGTTTCCGTAGTTGAGCAATTCATTTTGGTAGAACCCAGGAAACCATTCAACTATTTGATCCACATGTGTAATTTTTTTGTGTTTTTCATCGGTTTTATCAAATTTTATAAAAAAAGCTTCATTTTGATATTTGTAACTGTAGATGAGTTTGTTTCTTTTCAGTTGTCTGCATTCAAATCCCAGTCTTTGATAAAATCGATTCAAATTTTCGGAAATATAGATTTTGCTGTTTGGTGGCAGCTTAATTTCCTCGAAATTTATATTTTCAGTTTTTTTTTTGTTTTCTAAGAGTTTTTGACAATTTTTGCGATTGACGAAGCGTACAATGGTTTTTTTTGTTTGATTATTCTTCGCAGGAAGCCTATGACAAGACTCGATATCGGATTTCGTAACGTTGACCTCCATTTTGTTGAAAGTCTCTATCATTTTATCTTCCAGTTGATCATCATCTATATCATTTGTTACACCTGAAATCTCAATATTGCTACGTCTGCCGTATTGGTTTGTTGCCTCTGTAGTCAGTTGGAGATCTCTTAACTCTTTGTTTTGATCATATACAATATTTTCTAAAGCTTCGATTTTTTGTTGCATTTTCTTGTTTTGTTCGATCAAATTGCTTATAATTTTATTTTTCATTTCGTTCAAATCACAATCAATTTTTTCACTTTTTGAAGTTAGGTTATCAATTCGTGATTCAATATGATCAAAACCTTCTTTCAATTGTTTTTCAAGTCGAGCTATAGTCGGTCTCTCAGTCATGTTATTTGTCTCTGCGCGTTGCTATGCTATTTCTTCAGAGCACGTCCGTCCCCATCGGAAGTCACAACAATTAGGAAAGGTAACCTTGTCTCCTGTCAGAACCAGCAAATGTGTGATGCCTCCTTCAGCTTTGAGAAACCCAAACGGAACCAATCAACTTCTGGGTGTATCTCAGACTAAATTGTCTCCACACCTGGCTTTCATCTTTAAGGTACTTCACGAACTAATTTGTTTCCACACCTGCTTGATCTTTAACTCAGGGACCCTTAAACTCCGGGACCTAGAAATAGTGTGAGTTTTTTTTATCTGTGAATTTTAAATATTTATCGTATAAAATGACAAGGCGAAAGTTTGCAGTCATTGTGACATTAAATATTTGGGAGAATACGAAACAACTGAATATCAAAAAGCCTGAGGACACTCTAAGCACTGGCATGTGAACCTGGACATTTTCAGAAGGGGTAGTCTAATAGAGAATTAGGCTGTTCCAATATTATGGAGGCAAATTTTGCCTCAATACATTTCGGTATGATTATTCTACAACCTCATATTGAAATGCGTCGGCCGGGAATCGAACGCGGATCTATTGCTTGGAAGGCAACAATGCTAACCTTTACATCACCGACGCTGATAGCAAAAATGTCAGATTAATTAAACGTAAGGTACTTCCGTGGTCAAAATATGAACATCTTTCGAGATATATTCTTTTCCCTTGTGACTTGATAACTCAAAAAATTCAACACTGCCATAAAGGATTGCTCTTCTAATCATCTCTCAAGTACGAACCACAAGAACCGAAGTTAATAGACTAGAAATAAAATCTAGAAGCAAAATGCGTCAGCCGGGAATTGAACCCGGATCTATTGCTTGGAAGGCAACAATGCTAACCTTTACACCACCGACGCTGATGAGAGAACTGCAAAGCACTTTGCAGAAAGGGAGATGCGTGCGCGCAATACTTGCGCTTTCTTGTGTTTTCTGCCCTTCTATTGTCACCTGTCAAATGAAAAAGCCAAGATTGCACGCACAAAACTGACCTACCTATCTTTCTGTAGCGTAATACGACGTCCGCAAGATTAACTACAAATATTTATCGTTGAAAATGACAATGCAAAAGTCGACAATTATTGTGAAATTAAATAATTAGGAGAATACGAAACAACTGATGATCAAAGACCTGAGGCCACTCTAATCACTGGCATGTGAACTTGGACATTTTCAGAAGGGGTAGTCTAATAGAGAATTAGGCTGTTCCAATGTTATGGAGGCTAATTTGGCCTCAATACATTTCTGTATGATTATTAAACAACCTCATATTGAAATGCGTCATCCGGGAATCGAACCCGGACCTATTGCTTGGAAGGCAACAATGCTAACCTTTACACCACCGACGCTGATGAGAGAACTCTCAAGTACTTTGCAGAAAGGGAGATGCGTGCACGGAATAGTTGTGCTTTCTTGTGTTGTCTGCCCTTCTATTGTCTCCTGTCAGATGAAAAAGCCAAGATTGCACGCACAAAACTGACCTCCCTATATTTCTGCGGCGTAATACGACGTCCGCAAGATTAACTACAAATATTTATCGTAGAAAATGACAATGCGAAAGTCGGCAGTTATTGTGACATTAAATATTTGATAGAATACGAAACAACTGATGATCCAAAGTCCTGAGGACACTCTAAGCACTAGCATGTGAAACTGGACATTTTCAGAAGGGGTAGTTTAATAAAGAATTAGGCTGTTCCAATATTATGGAGGCAAATTTCGCCCCAATACATTTCGGTATGATTATTCTACAACCTCATATTGAAATGTTTCGGCCGGGAATCGAACGCAGATCTATTGCTTGGAAGGCAACAATGCTAGCCTTTACACCACCGACGATGATAGCAGAAATGTTAGATTTACTAAACGTAAGGTACTTCCGCGGTCAAAATATGGGCAAATTTCGAGATATATGCTTTTCTCTTGTGACTTGATAACTCAAAAAATTCAACCCTGCCATAAAGGATTTCTCTTCTAATCATCTCTCAAGTACGAACCACAAGAACCGAAGTTAATAGACTAGAAATAAAATCTAGAAGCAAAATGCATCAGCCGGGAATTGAACCCGGATCTATTGCTTGGAAGGCAACAATGCTAACCTTTACACCACCGACGCTGATGAGAGATCTCCAGAGCACTTTGCAGAAAGGGAGATGCCTGCGCGCAATACTTGCGCTTTCTTGTGTTTTCTGCCCTTCTATTGTCACCTGTCAAATGAAAAAGCCAAGATTCCACGCACAAAACTGACCTACCTATCTTTCTGTAGCGTAATACGACATCCGCATCATTAACTACAAATATTTATCGTAGAAAATGACAATGCGAAAGTCGACAATTATTGGGACATTAAATAATTAGGAGAATACGTAACAACTGATGATCAAAGTCCTGAGCACAATCTAAGCACTGGCATGTGAACCTGGACAATTTCAGAAGGGGTAGATTAATAAAGAATTAGGCTGTTCCAATATTTTGGATGCAAATTTTGCCTCAATACATTTCGGTATGATTTTTCAACAACCGCATATTGAAATGCGTCAGCCGTTAATTGAACCCGGTGCTTGGAAGGCAACAATGCTAACCTTTACACCACCGACGCTGATGAGAGATCTCCAGAGCACTTTGCAGAAAGGGAGATGCGTGCGCGCATTACTTGCGCTTTCTTGTGTTTTCTGCCCTTCTATTGTCACCTGTCAAATGAAAAAGTCAAGATTGCACTCACAAAACTGAACTACCTATCTTTCTGTAGCGTAATACGACGTCCGCAAGGTTAACTACAAATATTTATAGTAGTAAATGACAATGCAAAAGTCGACAATTATTGTGACATTAAATAATTAGAAGAATACGAAACAACTGATGATCAAAGTCCTGAGCACAATCTAAGCACTGGCATGTGAACCTGGACATTTTCAGAAGGGGTAGTATAATAAAGAATTAAGCTGTTCCAATATTATGTAGGCAAATTTTGCTTCAATACATTTCGGTATGATTATTCTACAACCTCATATTGAAATGCGTCGACCGGGAATCGAACGCAGATCTATTGCTTGGAAGGCAACAATGCTAACCTTTACATCACCGACGCTGATAGCAGAAATGTTAGATTTATAAAATGTAAGGTACTTCCGCGGTCAAAATATGGGCATCTTTCGTGTTATATGCTTTTCCCGTGTGACTTGATAACTCAAAAACATTGAACCCTGCCATAAAGGATTACTCTTCTAATCGTCTCTCAAGGACGAACCACAAGAACCAAAGTTAATAGACTAGAAATAAAATATAGAAGCAAAATGCATCAGCCGGGAATCGAACCCGGATCTAATGTCTTGAAGGCAACAATGCTAACCTTTACACCACCGACGCTGATGAGAGAACTCTCAAGTACTTTGCAGAAAGGAAGATGTGTACGCGCAATACTTGCGCTTTCTTGTGTTATCTTCGCTTCTATTGTCACCTGTCCAATGGAAAAGCCAGGATTGCACGCACAAAACTGACCTACCTATCTTTCTGTGGCGTAATACGACGACTGCAAGATTAACTACAAATATTTATTGTAGAAAATGACAATGCAAAAGTCGGCAATTATTGTGACATTAAATAATTGGGAAAATATACGAAACAACTGATGATCAAAAGTCCTGAGGACACTCTAAGCTCTGGCATGTGAACCTGGACATTTTCAGAAGGGGTAGTCTGAAAAAGAATTAGGCTGTTCCAATAGTATGGAGGTAAATTTTGCCTCAATACATTTACGTATGATTTTTCTACAACCTCATATTGAGTGCGTCGGCAGGGAATCGAACGCAGATCTATTGCTTGGAAAGCAAGAATGCTAACCTTTACACCACCGACACTGATAGCAGAAATGTTAGATTTATTAAATGTAAGGTACTTCCGCGGTCAAAATATGGGCATCTTTTGAGATATATGCTTTTCCCTTGTGACTGGATAACTCAAAAAATTCAACCCTTCCATAAAGGATTGCTCTTCTAATCATCTCTCAAGTACGAACCACAGGAACCGAAGTTAATAGACTAGAAATAAAATCTAGAAGCAAAATGCGTCGGCCGGGAATCGAACCCGGATCTATTGCTTGGAAGGCAACAATGCTAACCTTTACACCAATGACGCTGATGAGAGAACTCTCAAGTACTTTGCAGAAAGGGAAATGGTTGCACGGAATAGTTGTGCTTTCTTGTGTTGTCTGCCCTTCTATTGTCTCCTGTCAAATGAAAAAGTCAGGATTGCACGCACAAAACTGACCTACCTATCTTTCTGCGGCGTAATACAACGTCTGCAAGATTAATTACAAATATTTATCGTAGAAAGTGACAATGCGAAAGTCGGCAGTTATTGTAGCATTAAATATTTGGGGGAATACGAAACAACTAAAGATCAAAAGTCCTGGGGACACTCTAAGCACTGGCAGGTGAACCTGGTCATTTTCAGCAGAAGAAGTCTAATAGAGAATTAGGCTGTTCAAATATTATGGAGGCAAATTTTCCCACAATACATTTCGGTATAATTATTCTACAACCTCATACTGAAATGCGTCGGCCGGGAATCGAACCCCGATCTATTGCTTGGAAGATAACAATGCTAACCTTTACACCACCGACGCTGATAGCAGAAATGTTAGATTTATTAAACGTAAGGTACTTCCGCGGTCAAAATATGGGCATCTTTCGTGTTATATGCTTTTCCCTTGTGACTTGATAACTCAAAAATTTAAACCCTGCCATAAAGGATTGCTCTTCTAATCATCCTCAAGTACGAACCACGAGAAACGAAGTTAATAGACTAGAAATAAAATCTAGAAGCAAAATACGTCAGCCGGGAATTGAACCCGGATCTATTGCTTGGAAGGCAGCAATGCTAACCTTTACACCACCGACTCTGATGAGAGAACTCTCAAGTACTTTGCAGAAAGGAAGATGCGTGCGCGTAATTGTTGTTCATTCTTGTGTTTTCTGCCCTTCTATTGTCACCTGTCAAGTGAAAAAGCCAAGATTGCACACACAAAACTGACCTACCTATTTTTCTGCGGCGTAATACGACGACCGCAAGATTAACTACAAATATTTATCGTAGAAAATGACAATGCGACAGTCGGCAATTATTGTGACATTAAATAATTGGGAGAATATACGAAACAACTGATGATCAAAAGTCCTGAGGACACTCTAAGCTCTGGCATGTGAACCTGGACATTTTCAGAAGGTGTAGTCTAATAAAGAATTAGGCTGGTCCAATATTATGGAGGTAAATTTTGCCTCAATACATTTCGGTATGATTATTCTACAACCTCATATTGAAATGCGTCGGCCGGGAATCGAACGCGGATCTATTGCTTGGAAGGCAACAATGCTAACCTTTACACCACCAACGCAGATTCCTGAAATGTTAGATTTATTAAACGTAAGGTACTTCCGCGATCAAAATACGGGCAAGTTTCGTGTTATATGCTTTTCCCTTGTGACTTGATAACTCAAAAAATTCAACAATGCAATAAAGGATTGCTCTTCTAATCATCTCTCAAGTACGAACCACAAGAATCGAAGTTAATAGACTAGAAATAAAATCTAGAAACAAAATGCGTCACCCGGCAATTGAACCCGGATCTATTGCTTGGAAGGCAACAATGCTAACCTTTACACCACCGACGCTGATGAGAATACTCCAAAGCACTTTGCAGAAAGGGAGATTCCTGCGCGCAATACTTGCGCTTTCTTGTGTTGTCTGCCCATCTTTTGTCACCTGTCAAATGAAAAAGCCAAGATTGCACGCACAAAACTAATCTACCTATCTTTCTGAAGCGTAATATGACGTCTGCTAAAATTAACTACAAATATTTATCGTAGAAAATGACAATGCGAATGTCAGCAATAATTGGGACAATAAATAAATGGGAGAATACGAAACAGTTGAAGATCAAAAATCCGGATGACACTGTAAGCACTGGCAGGTGAACCTGGTCATTTTCAGCAGAAGTAGTTTAATAGAGAATTAGGCTGTTCAAATATTATGGAGGCAAATTTTCCCTCAATAAATTTCGGGAATGATTATTCTACAACCTCATATTGAAATGCGTCGGCCGGGAATCGAACCCAGATCTATTGCTTGGAAGGCAACAATGCTAACCTTTACACCACCGACGCTGATAGCAGAAATGTTAGATTTATTAAACGTAAGGTACTTCCGTGATCAAATAATGGGCATCTTTCCTGTTATATGCTTTTCCCTTGTGACTTGATAACTCAAAAAATTCAACCCTGCCATAAAGATTGCTCTTCTAATCATCTCTCAAGTACGAACCACAAGAACCGAAGTTAATAGACTAGAAATAAAATCTAGAAGCAAAATGCGTCAGCCGGGAATTGAACCCGGATCTATTGCTTGGAAGGCAACAATGCTAACCTTTACACCACCGACGCTGATGAGAGAACTCCAAAGCAGTTTGCAGAAAAGGAGATTCGTGCGCGCAATACTTGCGCTTTCTTGTGTTGTCTGCCCTTCTATTGTGACCTGTCAAATGAAATAGCCAAGATTGCAGGCACAAACCTGACCTATGTATCTTTCTGTGGCGTAATACGACGTCCGCAAGATTAACTACAAATATTTATCGTAGAAAATGACAATGCGAAAGTTGGCAATTTTTGTGACATTAAGTAATTGGGAGAATACGAAACAACTGAAGATCAAAAGTCCTGATGACACTCTAAAATAAAGAATTAGGCTGTTCCAAAATTATGGAGGCAAATTTTGCATCATTACATTTCGGTGTGATTATTCTACAACCTCATATTGAAATGCGTCGGCCGGGAATCGAACCCGGATCTATTGCTTGGAAGGCAACAATGCTAACCTTTACACCACCGACGCTGATAGCTGAAATGTTAGATTTATTAAACGTAAGGTACTTCCGCGGTCAAAATATGGGCATCTTTCGTGTTATATGCTTTTCCCTTGTGACTTGATAACTCAAAAACATTCAACCCTGTCATAAAGGATTGTTCTTCTAATCATCTCTCAAGTACGAACCACAAGAACCGCCGTTAATAGACTAGAAATAAAATCTAGAAGCAAAATGCGTCAGCCGGGAATCGAACCCGGATCTATTGCTTGGAAGGCAACAATGCTAACCTTTACACCACCGACGCTGATAGCAGAAATGTTAGATTTATTAAACGTAAGTTCCTTCCGCGATCAAAATATGGGCATCTTTCGTGTTATATGCATCTCCCTTGTGACTTGATAACTCAAAAAGTTCAACCCTGCCATAAAGGATTGCTCTTCTAATCATCTCTCAAGTACGTACCACAAGAACCGAAGTTAATAGACTAAAAATAAAAGATAGAAACAAAATTCGTCAGCCGGGAATTGAACCCGGATCTATTGCTTGGAAGGCAACAATGCTAACCTTTACACCACCGACGCTGATGAGAGATCTCCAAAGCACTTTGCAGAAAGGGAGATTCGTGCGTGCAATACTTGCACATTCTTGCGTTGTCTGCCCTTCTATTGTCACCTGTCAAATGAAAAAGCCAAGATTGCACGCACAAAACTGACCTACATATCTTTCTGAAGCGTAATATGACGTCTGCAAAATTATCTACAAATATTTATCGTAGAAAATGACAATGCGAAAGTCAGCAATTATTGTGACATTAAATAATTGGGAGAATACGAAACAACAGATGATCAAAAGTCCTGAGGAAACTCTAAGCACTGGCATGTGAACCTGTACATTTACAGAAGTCGTAGTCTAATAAAGAATTAGGCTGTTCCAATATTATGGAGGCAAATTTTGCCTCAATACATTTCGGTGTGATTATTCTACAACCTCATATTGGAATGCGTAGGCCGGGAATCGAACCCAGATCTATTGCTTGGAAGGCAACAATGCTAACCTTCACACCACCGACGCTGTTAGCAGAAAAGTTAGAGTTATTAAACGTAAGGTACTTCTGCGATCAAAATATGTGCATCTTTCGTATTATATGCTCTTCCCTTGTGACTTGATAACTCAAAAACATTTGACCCTGCCATAAAGGATTGCCCTTCTAATCATCTCTCAAGTACGAACCACAAGAACCGAAGTTAATAGACTAGAAATAAAATCTAGAAGCAAAATGCGTCGGCCGGGAATCGAACCCGGATCTATTGCTTGGAAGGCAACAATGCTAACCTTCACATCACCGACGCTGTTAGCAGAAAAGTTAGAGTTATTAAACGTAAGGTACTTCTGCGATCAAAATATGTGCATCTTTCTTATTATATGCTCTTCCCTTGTGACTTGATAACTCAAAAACATTTGACCCTGCCATAAAGGATTGCCCTTCTAATCATCTCTCAAGTACGAACCACAAGAACCGAAGTTAATAGACTAGAAATAAAATCTAGAAGCAAAATGCGTCAGCCGGGAATCGAACCCGGATCTATTGCTTGGAAGGCAACAATGCTAACCTTTACACCACCGACGCTGATAGCAGAAAATTTAGAGTTATTAAACGTAAGGTACTTCTGCGATCAAAATATGTGCATCTTTCGTATTATATGCTCTTCCCTTGTGACTTGATAACTCAAAAACATTTGACCCTGCCATAAAGGATTGCCCTTCTAATCATCTCTCAAGTACGAACCACAAGAACCGAAGTTAATAGACTAGAAATAAAATCTAGAAGCAAAATGCGTCAGCCGGGAATCGAACCCGGATCTATTGCTTGGAAGGCAACAATGCTAACCTTTACACCACCGACGCTGATAGCAGAAATGTTAGAGTTATTAAACGTAAGGTACTTTCGCGACCTAAATATAGGCATTTTTCGTATTATATGCTTTTCCCTTGTGACTTGATAACCCAAAAACCTTCGACCCTGCCATAAAGGATTGCCCTTCTAATCATCTCTCAAGTACGAACCACAAGAACCGAAGTTAATAGGCTAGAACATGAAATCTAGAGGCAAATTGCGTTTACCGGAAATCGAACACGGATCTATTGCTTGGAAGGCAACAATGCTAACCTTTACACCACCGACGCTGATGAGAGAACTCCAAAGCACTTTGCAGAAAGGGAGATTCGTGCGTGCAATACGTGCGCTTTCTTGTGTTGTCTGCCCTTCTATTGCCACCTTTTAAATGAAAAAGGCAAGATTGCACGCACAAAACTGACCTACATATCTTTCTGAAGCGTAATATGACGTCTGCAAAGTTATCTACAAATATTTATCGTAGAAAATGACAATGCGAAAGTAAGCAATTATTGTGACATTAAATAATTGGGAGAATACGAAAAAACTGGTGATCAAAAGTCCTGAGGACACTCTAAGCACTCGCATGTGAACCTGGACATTTTCAGAAGGGGTAGTCTAATAAAGAATTAGGCTGTTCCAATATTATGGAAGCAAATTTTGCCTCAATACATTTCGGTGTGATTTTTCTACAAACTCAAATTGAAATGCGTCGTACGGGAATCGAACCCAGATCTATTGCTTGGAAGGCAACAATGCTAACCTTTACACCACCGACGCTGATAGCAGAAATGCTATCTTTCGTGTTATATGCTTTTCCCTTTTGACGTGATAACTTAAAAAATTCAGCCCTGCCATAAAGGATTGCTCTTCTAATCATCTCTCAAGTACGAACCAAAAGAACCGAAGTTAATAGACTAGAAATAAAATCTAGAAGCAAAATGCGTCAGCCGGGAATCGAACCCGGATCTATTGCTTGGAAGGCAACAATGCTAACCTTTACACCACCGACGCTGATAGCAGAAAAGTTAGAGTTATTAAACCTAAGGTACTTCTGCTATCAAAATATGGGCATCTTTCGTGTTATATGCATCTCCTTTGTGACTTGATAAGTCAAAAAGTTCAACCCTGCCATAAAGGATTGCTCTTCTAATCATCTCTTAAGTACGTACCACAAGAACCGAAGTTATTAGACTAAAAATAAAATCTAGAAACAAAATTTGTCAGCCGGGAATTGAACCCGGATCTATTGCTTGGAAGGCAACAATGCTAACCTTTACACCACCGACGCTGATGAGAGAACTCCAAATCACTTTGCAGAAAGGGAGATTCGTGCGCGCAATACTTGCGCTTTCTTGTGTTGTCTGCCCTTCTATTGTCACCTGTCAAATGAAAAAGCCAAGATTGCACGCACAAAACTGACCTACCTATCTTTCTGTGGCGTAATACGACGTCCGCAAGATTAACTACAAATACTTATCGTAGAAAATTACAATGCGAAAGTCGGCCGTTATTGTGACATTAAATAATTGGGAGAATACGAAACAACTGAAGATCAAAAGTCCTGATAACACTCTAAATTAAAGAATTAGGCTGTTCCAATAATATGGAGGCAAATTTTGCCTCAATAAATTTCGGTGTGATTATTCTTCAACCTCATATTGAAATGCGTCGGCCGGGAATCGAACCCGGATCTATTGTTTGGAAAGCAACAATGCTAACCTTTACACCACCGACGCTGATCGCAGAAATGTTAGATTTATTAGACGTAAGGTACTTCCGCGATCAAAATATGGGCATCTTTCGTGTTATATGCTTTTCCCTTGTGACTTGATAACTCAAAAACATTTGACCCTGCCATAAAGGATTGCCCTTCTAATCATCTCTCAAGTACGAACCACAAGAACCGAAGTTAATAGGCTAGAACATGAAATCTAGAAGCAAATTGCGTTTACCGGAAATCGAACACGGATCTATTGCTTGGAAGGCAACAATGCTAACCTTTACACCACCGACGCTGATGAGAGAACTCCAAAGCACTTTGCAGAAAGGGAGATTCGTGCGTGCAATACTTGCGCTTTCTTGTGTTGTCTGCCCTTCTATTGCCACCTTTTAAATGAAAAAGGCAAGATTGCACGCACAAAACTGACCTACATATCTTTCTGAAGCGTAATATGACGTCTGCAAAATTATCTACAAATATTTATCGTAGAAAATGACAATGCGAAAGTAAGCAATTATTGTGACATTAAATAATTGGGAGAATACGAAAAAACTGGTGATCAAAAGTCCTAAGGACACTCTAAGCACTCGCATGTGAACCTGGACATTTTCAGAAGGGGTAGTCTAATAAAGAACTAGGCTGTTCCAATATTATGGAGGCAAATTTTGCCTCAATACATTTCGGTGTGATTTTTCTACAAACTCAAATTGAAATGCGTCGTACGGGAATCGAACCCAGATCTATTGCTTGGAAGGCAACAATGCTAACCTCTACACCACCGACGCTGATAGCAGAAATGTTATCTTTCGTGTTATATGCTTTTCCCTTTTGACATGATAACTTAAAAAATTCAACCCTGCCATAAAGGATTGCTCTTCTAATCATCTCTCAAGTACGAACCAAAAGAACCGAAGTTAATAGACTAGAAATAAAATCTAGAAGCAAAATGCGTCAGCCGGGAATCGAACCCGGATCTATTGCTTGGAAGGCAACAATGCTAACCTTTACACCACCGACGCTGATAGCAGAAAAGTTAGAGTTATTAAACGTAAGGTACTTCTGCGATCAAAATATGGGCATCTTTCGTGTTATATGCATCTCCCTTGTGACTTGATAAGTCAAAAAGTTCAACCCTGCCATAAAGGATTGCTCTTCTAATCATCTCTTAAGTACGTACCACAAGAACCGAAGTTAATAGACTAAAAATAAAATCTAGAAACAAAATTCGTCAGCCGGGAATTGAACCCGGATCTATTGCTTGGAAGGCAACAATGCTAACCTTTACACCACCGACGTTGATGAGAGAACTCCAAATCACTTTGCAGAAAGGGAGATTCGTGCGCGCAATACTTGCGCTTTCTTGTGTTGTCTGCCCTTCTATTGTCACCTGTCAAATGAAAAAGCCAAGATTGCACGCACAAAACTGACCTACCTATCTTTCTGTGGAGTAAAACGACGTCCGCAAGATTAACTACAAATACTTATCGTAGAAAATTACAATGCGAAAGTCGGCCATTATTGTGACATTAAATAATTGGGAGAATACGAAACAACTGAAGATCAAAAGTCCTGATAACACTCTAAATTAAAGAATTAGGCTGTTCCAATATTATGGAGGCAAATTTTGCCTCAATAAATTTCGGTGTGATTATTCTACAACCTCATATTGAAATGCGTCGGCCGGGAATCGAACCCGGATCTATTGTTTGCAAAGCAACAATGCTAACCTTTACACCACCGACGCTGATCGCAGAAATGTTAGATTTATTAGACGTAAGGTACTTCCGCGATCAAAATATGGGCATCTTTCGTGTTATATGCTTTTCCCTTGTGACTTGATAACTCAAAAAATTCAACCCTGCCATAAAGAATTGCTCTTCTAATCATCTCTCAATTACGAACCACAAGAACCGAAGTTAATAGACTAGAAGTGAAATCTAGAAGCTAAATGCGTCAACCGGGATTTGAACCCGGATCTATTGCTTGGAAGGCAACAATGCTAACCTTTACACCACCGACGCTGATGAGAGAACTCCAAAGCACTTTGCAGAAAGGGAGATTCGTGCGCGCAAAACTTGCGCTTTCTTGTGTTGTTTGCCCTTCTATTGTCACCTGTCAAATGAAAAAGCCAAGATTGCACGCACAAACCTGACCTACCTATCTTTCTGAAGCGTAATATGACGTCTGCAAAATTAACTACAAATATTTATCGTAGAAAATGACAATGCGAAAGTCAGCAATTATTGTGACATTAAATAATTGGGAGAATACGAAACAACTGATGATCAAATGTCCTGAGGACACTCTAAGCACTGGCATGTGAACCTGGACATTTACAGAAGGCGTAGTCTAATAACGAATTAGGCTGTTCCAATATTATGGAGGCAAATTTTGCCTCAATACATTTCGGTGTGATTATTCTACAACCTCATATTGAATTGCGTTGGCCGGTAATCGAGCCCGGATCTATTGCTTGGAAGGCAACAATGCTAACCTTTACACCACCGACGCTGACAGCATTAATTTTAGATTTATTAACCGTAAGGTACTTTCGCGACCTAAATATAGGCATCTTTCGTATTATATGTTTTTCGCTTGTGACTTGATAACCCAAAAACCTTCGACCCTGCCATAAAGGATTGCCCTTCTAATCAAATCTCAAGTACGAACCACAAGAACCGAAGTTAATAGGCTAGAACATGACGTCTAGAAGCAAATTGCGTTTACCGGAAATCGAACACGGATCTATTGCTTGGAAGGCAACAATGCTAACCTTTACACCACTGACGCTGATGAAAGAACTCCCAAGTACTTTGCAGAAAGGGATCACGGAATACTTGCACTTTCTTGTGTTGTCTGCGCTTCTATTGTCACCTGTCAAATGAAAAAGGCAAGATTGCACGCACAAAACTGACCTACCTATCTTTCTGTGGCGTAATACGACGCTCGCAAGACTAACTACAAATATTTATCGTAAAAATGACAATTCGAAAGTCCGCAATAATTGGCACATAAAATAATTGCAAGAATACGAAACAACTGAAGATCAAAAGTCCTGATGACACTCTAAGCACTGGCAGGTGAACCTAGACATTTTCGGAACGAGTAGTCTAACTGAGAATTAGGCTGTACAAATATTATGGAGTGAAATTTTGCCTCAATACATTTCGGGAATGATTAATCTACAAAATCATATTGAAATGCGTCGCCCGGGAATCGAACCCGGATCTATTGCATGGGAGGCAACAATACTAACCTTTACACCAACGACGCTGATGAGAGAACTCTCAAGTACTTTGCAGAAAGGGTGATGCGTGTGCGCAATAATTGTGCTTTCTTGTGTTGTCTGCCCCTCTATTGTCACCTGTCAAATGAAAAAGCCAAGATTTCTCGCTCAAAACTAACCCACCTATCTTTCTGTGCCGTAATACCACGTCCGCAAGATTAACTACAAATATTTATCGTAGAAAATGACAATTCGAAAGTCGGTAATTATTGTGACATTAAATAATTGGGAGAATACGAAACAGTTGAAGATCTAAAATCCTGAGGACACTCTAAGCAATGGCAGGTGAACCTGGTCATTTTCAGCAGAAGTAGTCTAATAGAGAATTAGGCTGTTCCAATATTATGGAGGCAAATTTTGCCTCAATACATTTCGGTGTGATTTTTCTACAACCTCATATTGAAATACGTCGTACGGGAATCGAACCCAGATCTATTGCTTGGAAGGCAACAATGCTAACCTTTACACCACCGACGCTGATGGCAGAAAGGTTATCTTTCGTGTTATATGCTTTTCCCTTGTGACATGATAACTCAAAAAATTCAACCCTGCCATAAAGGATTGCTCTTCTAATCATCTCTTAAGTACGAACCAAAAGAACCGAAGTTAATAGACTAGAAGTAAAATCTAGAAGCAAAATGCGTCAGCCGGGAATCGAACCCGGATCTATTGCTTGGAAGGCAACAATGCTAACCTTTACACCACCGACGCTGATAGCAGAAATGTTAGAGTTATTAAACGTAAGGTACTTCTGCGATCAAAATATGTGTATCTTTCGTATTATATGCTCTTCCCTTGTGACTTGATAACTCAAAAACATTCGACCCTGCCATAAAGGGTTGCCTTTCTCATCATCTCTCAAGTACGAACCACAAGAACCGAAGTTAATAGACTAGAACATAAAATCTAGAAGCAAAAAGCGTCAGCCGGGAATCGACACCGCATCTATTGCTTGGAAGGCAACAATGCTAACCTTTACACCACCGACGCTGATAGCAGAAATGTTAGATTTATTAAACGAAAGGTACTTCCGCGATCAAAATATGGGCATCTTTCGTGTTATATGCATCTCCCTTGTGACTTGATAACTCAAAAAGTTCAACCCTGCCATAAAGGATTGCCCTTCTATACAAATCTCAAGTACGAACCACAAGAACCGAAGTTAATAGGCTAGAACATGACGTCTAGAAGCAAATTGCGTTTACCGGAAATCGAACACGGATCTATTGCTTGGAAGGCAACAATGCTAACCTTTACACCACTGACGCTGATGAGAGAACTCCCAAGTACTTTGCAGAAAGGGAGATCCGTTCACGGAATACTTGCACTTTCTTGTGTTGTCTGCGCTTCTATTGTCACCTGTCCAATGAAAAAGGCAAGATTGCACGCACAAAAGTGACCTACCTATCTTTCTGTGGCGTAATACGACGTTCGCAAGACTAACTACAAATATTTATCGTAGAAGTGACAATTCGAAAGTCCGCAATAATTGGCACATAAAATAATTGCAAGAATACGAAACAACTGAAGATCAAAAGTCCTGATGACACTCTAAGCACTGGCAGGTGAACCTAGACATTTTCGGAACGAGTAGTCTAACTGAGAATTAGGCTGTACAAATATTATGGAGTGAAATTTTGCCTCAATACATTTCGGGAATGATTAATCTACAAAATCATATTGAAATGCGTCGCCCGGGAAACGAACCCGGATCTATTGCATGGGAGGCAACAATACTAACCTTTACACCAACGACGCTGATGAGAGAACTCTCAAGTACTTTGCAGAAAGGGTGATGCGTGTGCGCAATAATTGTGCTTTCTTGTGTTGTCTGCCCCTCTATTGTCACCTGTCAAATGAAAGAGCCAAGATTTCTCGCTCAAAACTGACCCACCTATCTTTCTGTGCCGTAATACCACGTCCGCAAGATTAACTACAAATATTTATCGTAGAAAATGACAATTCGAAAGTCGGTAATTATTGTGACATTAAATAATTGGGAGAATACGAAACAGTTGAAGATCTAAAGTCCTGAGGACACTCTAAGCACTGACAGGTGAACCTGGTCATTTTCAGCAGAAGTAGTCTAATAGAGAATTAGGCTGTTCCAATATTATGGAGGCAAATTTTGCCTCAATACATTTCGGTGTGATTTTTCTACAACCTCATATTGAAATACGTCGTACGGGAATGGAACCCAGATCTATTGCTTGGAAGGCAACAATGCTAACCTTTACACCACCGACGCTGATAGCAGAAATGTTAGAGTTATTAAACGTAAGGTACTTCTGCGATCAAAACATGTGTATCTTTCGTATTATATGCTCTTCCCTTGTGACTTGATAACTCAAAAACATTCGACCCTGCCATAAAGGGTTGCCCTTCTCATCATCTCTCAAGTACGAACCACAAGAACCGAAGTTAATAGACTAGAACATAAAATCTAGAAGCAAAATGCGTCAGCCGGGAATCGAACCCGGATCTATTGCTTGGAAGGCAACAATGCTAACCTTTACACCACCGACGCTGATAGCAGAAATGTTAGATTTATTAAACGAAAGGTACTTCCTCGATCAAAATATGGGCATCTTTCGTGTTATATGCATCTCCCTTGTGACTTGATAACTCAAAAAGTTCAACCCTGCCATAAAGGATTGCTCTTCTAATCATCTCTCAAGTACGTACCACAAGAACCGAAGTTAATAGACTAAAAATAAAATCTAGAAGCAAAATGCGTCGCCCGGGAATCGAACCCGGATCTATTGCATGGGAGGCAACAATACTAACCTGTACACCACCGACGCTGATGAGAGAACTCTCAAGTACTTTGCAGAAAAAGTGATGCGTGTGCGCAATATTTGTGCTTTCTTGTGTTGTCTGCCCCTCTATTGTCACCTGTCAAATGAGAAAGCCAATAATTCTCGCTCAAAACTGACCCACCTATCCTTCTGTGCCGTAATACGACGTCCGCAAGATTAACTACAAATATTTATCGTAGAAAATGACAATTCGAAAGTCGGTAATTATTGTGACATTAAAAAATTGGGAGAATACGAAACAACTGAAGATCAAAAGTCCTGAGGACACTCTAAGCACTGGCATGTGAACCTGGACATTTTCAGAAGGGGTAGTCTAAAAGAGAATTAGGTTGTTCCAATATTATGGAGGAACATTTTGCCTCAATACATTTCGGGAATGATTAACCTACAAAACAATATTGAAATGCGTCGGCCGGTAATCGAACCCGGATCTATTGCTTCGAAGCTAACAATACTAACCTTTACACCACCGACGCTGATAGCATCAACGTTAGAGTTATTAAATGTGAGGTATTTTCGCGACCAAAATATGGGCAACTTTCGTATTATATGCTTTTCCCTTATGACTTGTTAACTCAAAAACATTCAACCCTGTCATAAATGATTACCCTTCTAATCATCTCTCAAGTACGAACCACTAGAACCGAAGTTAATAGACCAGAACATGAAATCTAGAAGCAAAATGCGTCAGCCGGGAATCGAACACGGATCTATTGCTTGGAAGAAACAATGCCAATCTTTACACCACCGACGCTGATGAGAGAACTCCAAAGCACTTTGCAGAAAGGGATATTCGTGCGTGCAATACATGCGCTTTCTTGTGTTGTCTGCCCTTCTATTGCCACCTGTCAAATGAAAAAGCCAAGATTGCCCGCACAAAACTGACCTACATATCTTTCTGAAGCGTAATATGACGTCTGCAAAATTAATTACAAATATTTATCGTAGAAAATGACAATGCGAAAGTCAGCAATTGTTGTGACATTAAATAATTGGGAGAATACGAAACAACTGATGATCAAAAGTCCTGAGGACACTCTAAGCACTGGCATGCGAACCTGGACATTTTCAGAAGGGGTAGTCTAATAAAGAATTAGGCTGTTCCAATATTATGGAGGCAAATTTTGCCTCAATACATTTCGGTGTGATTATTCTACAACCTCATATTGAAATGCGTCGTACGGGAATCGAACCCAGATCTATTGCTTGGAAGGCAACAATGCTAACCTTTACACCACCGATGCTGATAGCAGAAAGGTCATCTTTCGTGTTATATGCTTTTCCCTTGTGACATGATAACTCAAAAAATTCAACCCTGCCATAAAGGATTGCTCTTCTAATCATCTCTCAAGTACGAACCAAAAGAACCGAAGTTAATAGACTAGAAATAAAATCTAGAAGCAAAATGCGTCAGCCGGGAATCGAACCCGGATCTATTGCTTGGAAGGCAACAATGCTAAACTTTACACCACCGACGCTGATAGCAGAAATGTTAGAGTTATTAAACGTAAGGTACTTCTGCGATCAAAATATGTGTATCTTTCGTATTATATGCTCTTCCCTTGTGACTTGATAACTCAAAAACATTCGACCCTGCCATAAAGGGTTGCCCTTCTCATCATCTCTCAAGTACGAACCACAAGAACCGGTGTTAATAGACTAGAACATGAAATCTAGAAGCAAAATGCGTCAGCCGGGAATCGAACCCGGATCTATTGCTTGGAAGGCAACAATGCTAACCTTTACACCACCGACGCTGATAGCAGAAATGTTAGATTTATTAAACGAAAGGTACTTCTGCGATCAAAATATGGGCATCTTTCGTGTTATATGCATCTCCCTTGTGACTTGATAACTCAAAAAGTTCAACCCTGCCATAAAGGATTGCTCTTCTAATCATCTCTCAAGTACGTACCACAAGAACCGAAGTTAATAGACTAAAAATAAAATCTAGAAACAAAATTCGTCAGCCGGGAATTGAACCCGGATCTATCGCTTGGAAGGCAACAATGCCAACCTTTACACCACCGACGCTGTTGAGAGAACTCCAAATTACTTTGTAGAAAGGGAGATTTGTGCGTGCAATACTTGTGCTTTCTTGTGTTGTCTGCCCTTCTATTGTCACCTGTCAAATGAAAAAGTCAAGATTGCACGCACAAAACTGACCTACCTATCTTTCTGTGGCGTAATACGACGTCCGCAAGATTAACTACAAATATTTATCGTGGAAAACGACAATGCGAAATTCGGCAATTATTGTGACATTAAATAATTGGGAGAATACGAAACAACTGAAGATCAAAAGTCCTGATAACACTCTAAAATAAAGAATTAGGCTGTTCCAATATTATGGAGGCAAATTTCGCCTCAATACATTTCAGTGTGATTATTCTACAACCTCATATTGTAATGCGTCAGCCGGGAATCGAAACCGGATCTATTGCTTGGAAGACAACAATGCTATTCTTCACACCACCGACGCTGATAGCAGAAATGTTAGAATTATTAAACGTAAGCTACTTCCGTGATCAAAATGTGGGCATCTTTCGTGTTATATGCTTTTCCCTTGTGATTTGATAACCCAAAAACCTTTAACCCTGCCATGAAGGATTGCTCTTCTAATCATCTTTCAAGTACGAACCACACGAACCGAAGTTAATAGGCTAGAACTTGAAATCTAGAAGCAAAATGCGTTTACCGGAAATCGAACACGGATCTATTGCTTGGAAGGCAACATTGCTAACCTTTGCACCAACGACGCTGATGAGAGAACTCCCAAGCACTTTGCAGAAAGGGAGAAGCGTTCACGGAATACTTGCACTTTCTTGTGTTGTCTGCGCTTCTATTGTCACCTGTCAAATGAAAAAGCCAAGATTGTACGCACAAAAGTGACCTACCTATATCTCTGTGGCGTAATACGACGTTCGCAAGACTAACTACAAATATTTATCGTAAAAATGACAATTCGAAAGTCGGTAATTATTGTGACATAAAAGAATTGCAAGAATACGAAACAACTGAGGATCAAAAGTCCTGATGACACTCTAAGCACTGGCAGGTGAACCTAGACATTTTCGGAACGAGTAGTCTAATAGAGAATTAGGCTGTACATATATTATGGAGTGAAATTTTGCCTCAATACATTTCGGGAATGATTAATCTACAAAATCATATTGAAATGCGTCGCCCGGGAATCGAACCCGGATCTATTGCATGGGAGGCAACAATACTAACCTGTACACCACCGACGCTGATGAGAGAACTCTCAAGTACTTTGCAGAAAAGGTGATGCATGTGCGCAATAATTGTGCTTTCTTGTGTTGTATGCCCCTCCATTGTCACCTGTCAAATGAAAAAGCCAAGAATTCTCGCTCAAAACTGACCCACCTATCTTTCTGTGCCGTAATACCACGTCCGCAAGATTAACTACAATTATTTATCGTAGAAAATGACAATTCGAAAGTCGGTAATTATTGTGACATTAAAAAATTGGGAGAATACGAAACAACTGAAGATCAAAAGCCCTGAGGACACTCTAAGCACTGGTATGTGAACCTGGACATTTTCAGAGGGGGTAGTCTAAAAGAGAATTAGGTTGTTCCAATATTATGGAGGAACATTTTGCCTCAATACATTTCGGGAATGATTAACCTACAAAACAATATTGAAATGCGTCGGCTGGTAATCGAACCCGGATCTATTGCTTCGAAGCTAACAATACTAACCTTTACACCACCGACGCTGATAGCATCACCGTTAGAGTTATTAAATGGGAGGTATTTTCGCGACCAAAATATGGGCAACTTTCGTATTATATGCTTTTCCCTTACGACTTGTTAACTCAAAAACATTCAACCCTGTCATAAATGATTGCCCTTCTAATCATCCCTCAAGTACGAACCACAAGAACCGAAGTTAATAGACTAGAACATGAAATCTAGAAGCAAAATGCGTCAGCCGGGAATCGAATCCGGATCTATTGCTTGGAGGCAACAATGCTAACCTTTACACCACCGACGCTGATGAGAGAACTCCAAAACACTTTGCAGAAAGGGAGATTCGTGCGTGCAATACTTGCGCTTTCTTGTGTTGTCTGCCCTTCTATTGTCCACCTGTCAAATGAAAAAGCCAAGATTGCACGCACAAAACTGACCTACATATCTTTCTGAAGCGTAATATGACGTCTGCAAAATTAACTACAAATATTTATCGTAGAAAATGACAATGCGAAAGTCAGCAATTGTTGTGACATTAAATAATTGGGAGAATACGAAACAACTGATGATCAAAAGTCCTGAGGACACTCTAAGCACTGGCATGCGAACCTGGACATTTTCAGAAGGGGTAGTCTAATAAAGAATTAGGCTGTTCCAATATTATGGAGGCAAATTTTGCCTCAATACATTTCGGTGTGATTATTCTACAACCTCATATTGAAATGCGTCGTACGGGAATCGAACCCAGATCTATTGCTTGGAAGGCAACAATGCTAACCTTTACACCACCGACGCTGATAGCAGAAATGTTAGATTTATTAAACGTAAGGTACTTCCGCGGTCAAAATATGTGCATCTTTCGTGTTATATGCTTTTCCCTTGTGACATGATAACTCAAAAATTCAACCCTGCCATAAAGGATTGCCCTTCTAATCATCTCTCAAGTACGAACCCCAAGAACCGAAGTTAATAGACCAGAAATGAAATCTAAGAGCAAAATTCGTCAGCCGGGGATCGAACCCGGATCTATTGCTTGGAAGGCAACAATGCTAACCTCTACACCACTGAAGCTGACACCAGAAATGTTAGAGATGTTAAACGTAAGGTACTTCCGCGACCAAATATGGGCATCTTTCGTATTATATGCTTTTCCTTTGTGACTTGATAACTCAAGAACAATTGACGTTGCCACAGAAGCTTACCCTTCCAATCATCTCTCCATTACGAACCACAAGAACCGAAGTTATTACACTAGAACATGAAATCTAAAAGCAAAATGCGTCAGCCGGGAACCGAACCCGGTTCAATTGCCTGGAAGGCAACAATGCTAATGTTAGAGTTATTAAACGTAAGGTACTTCTGCGATCAAAATATGGGCATCTTTCGTATTATATGCTTTTCCCTTGTGACTTGATAAACATTTAACCCTGCCATAAAGGATTGCTCTTCTAATCATTCCTCAAGTACGAACCTCAAGAACCGAAGTTAATAGACCAGAAATGAAAACTACAAGCAAAATGCGTCAGTCGGGAATCGAACCCGGATCTATTGCTTGGAAGGCAACAATGCTAACCTTTACACCACCCACGCTGATCGCAGAAATGTTAGAGTTAATAGCCGTAAAGTACTTCCGCGATCGAAATATGGGCATCTTTCGTATGATATGCTTTTCCGTTGTGACTTGATAACTCAGAAACATTCAACCCTGCCACAAAGGATTGCTCTTCTAATCATCTCTCAAGTACGAACCACAAGAACCGAACTTAATAGACAAGAAATAAAATCTAGAAGCAAAATGCGTCAAACGGAAATCGAACACGGATCTATTGCTTGGAAGGCAACAATGCTAACCTTTACACCGCCGACGCTGACAGCAGAAATGTTAGGGTTATTAAATGTAAGGTACTTCCCCGACCAACATATGGGCATCTTTCGTATTATATGCTTTTCCCTTGTGACTTGATAACTCAGAAACATTCAACCCTGCCATAAAGGATTGCTCTTCTAATCATCTCTCAAGTACGAACCACAAGAACCGAAGTTAATAGACTAGAAATAAAATCTAGAAGCAAAATGCGTCAGCCGGGAATTGAACCCGGATCTATTGCTTGGAAGGCAACAATGCTAACCTTTACACCACCGACGCTGATGAGATACCTCTCAGGTGTTTTGCAGAAAGGGAGATGCGTGTGCGGAATACTTGTGCTTTCTTGTGTTGTCTGCCCTTCTATTGTCGCCTGTCAAATGAAAAAGCCAAGATTTAACGCACAAACTGACCCACCTATGATTCTGTGCCGTAATACGACGTCCGCAAGATTAACTACAAATATTTATCGTAGAAAATGACAATGCGAAAGTAAGCAATAATTGGGACATTAAATAATTGGGAGAATACGAAACAACTAAAGATCAAAAGTCCTGAGGACACTCTAAGCACTGACAGGTGAACCTGGACATTTTCAGAAGGAACAGTCTAATAGAGAATTAGGCTGTTTAAATATCATGGAGTCAAGTTTTGCCTCAACACATTTCGGGAATGATTAATCTACAATGCTAATGTTAGAGTTATTAAACGTAAGGTGCGATCAAAATCGTATTATATGCTTTTCTCTTAGGACTTGATAAACATTTAATCCTGCCATAAAGGATTCCTCTTCAAATCATCTCTCAAGTACGAACCTCAAGAACCGAAGTTAATAGACCAGAAGTGAAATCTACAAGCAAAATTCGTCAGCCGGGGATCGAAACGGATCTATTGCTTGTAGTAGTCTAATAGAGAATTAGGCTGTTCAATTATTATGGCGACAAAACATTACGGGAATGATTATTCTACAAACTAATATTTAAATGAGTCAGCCGGGAATCGAACCCGGATCTATTGCTTCGAAGCTAACAATACTAACTTTTACACCACCGACGCTGATAGCATCAATGTTAGAGTTATTAAATGTGAGGTAATTTCGCGACCAAAATATGGGCATCTTTCGTATTGTATGCTTTTCCCTTGCGACTTGATAACTCAAACACCTTTAATCCTGCCATAAAGGATTGCTCTTCCAATCATCTCCCAAGTACGAACCACTAGAACCGAAGTTAATAAACTAGAACATGAAATCTAGAAGCAAAATACGTCAGCCGGGAATCGAACCTGGATCTATTGCTTGGAAGGCAACAATGCTAACCTTTACACCACCGACGCTGATAGCAGAAATGTTAGGGTTATTAAATGTAAGGTACTTCCGCGACCAACATATGGGCATCTTTCGTATTATATGCTTTTCCTTTGTGACTTGATAACCCAAAAACCTTTAACCCTGCCATAAAGGATTGCTCTTCTAATCATCTCTCAAGTACGAATCTCAAGAACCGAAGTTAATAGACCAGAAATGAAATCTACAAGCAAAATGCGTCAACCGGAAATCGAACACGGATCTATTGCTTGGAAGGCAACAATGCTAACCTTTACACCACTGACGCTGATGAGAAAACTCTCAGGTATTTTGCAGAAAGGGAGATGCGTTCGCGGAATACTTGTGCTTTCTTGTGTTGTCTGCCCTTCTATTGTCACCTGTCAAATGAAAAAGGCAAGATTACACGCACAAAAGTGACTTACCTATATTTATGTCGCGTAATACGACGTTCGCAAGACTAACTACAAATATTTATCGTAGAAAATGACAATTCGAAAGTCAGCAATAATTGGGACATAAAATGATTGCAAGAATACGACACAACTGAAGATCAAAAGTCCTGAGGACACTCTAAGCACTGGCAGGTCAACCTGGACATTTTCAGCATGAGTAGTCTAATAGAGAATTAGGCTGTTCAAATATTATGGAGGCAAATTTTGCCTCAATACATTTCGGGAATGATTAACCTACAAGCTCGTATTGAAATGCGTTGGCCGGGAATCGAACCCGGATCTAATGATTCGAAGGCAACAATACTAACCTTTACACCACCGAGGCTGATAGCGTCAATGTTAGAGTTATTAAATGTAAGGCATTTTTGCGACCAAAATATGGGCATCTTCCGTATTATATGATTTTCCCTTGTAACTTGAAAGCTCAAAGACATTTGACGTTGCGACAGAAGATTACCCTTCCAATCATCTCTCCATTACGAACCACAAGAACCGACGTTATTCCACTAGAAAATAAAATCTGGAAGCAAAAATGTGTCAACCGGGGATCGAACCCGGTTCTATTGCTTGGAAAGCAGCAATGGTAACCTCTACACCAGCGACGCCGATGTGAGAATTCTCAAGTGCTTTGCAGAAAGGGAGACGCGTGCGCGGAATACTTGTGACTTCTTGTGTTGTCTGCCCTTCTATTGTCACTTGTCATATCAAAAAGCCAAGATTGCACGCACAAAACTGACCTACCTATCTTTCTGTTGTGTAATACGACGTCCGCAAGATTAACTACAAATATTTATCGCACAAAATGACAATGCGAAAGTAAGCAATAATTGGGACATTAAATAATTGGGTGAATACAAAACAACAGAAGATCAAAAGTCCTGAAGACACTCTAGGCACTGGCATGTGAACCGGGACAGTTTCAGAAGCGGTAGTAGAGCAGCCTAATAGAGAATTAGGCTGTTCAAATATTATGGCGACAAAACATTAAGGGAATGATTATTCTACAACCTAATATTTAAATGAGTCAGCCGGGAATCGAACCCGGATCTATTGCTTCGAAGCTAACAATACTAACTTTTAGACCACCGACGCTGATAGCATCAATGTTAGAGTTATTAAATGTGAGGTATTCTCGCGACCAAAATATGGGCATCTTTCGTATTATATGCTTTTCCCTTATGACTTGATAACTCAAAAACATTCAACCCTGCCATAAAGGATTGCTCTTCTAATCATCTCTCATGTACGAACCTCAAGAACCGAAGTTAATAGACCAGAAATGAAATCTACAAGCAAAATGCGACAGTCGGGAATCGAACCCGGATCTATTGCTTGGAAGGCAACAATGCTAACCTTTACACCACCGACGTTGATCGCAGAAATGTTAGAGTTAATAACCGTAAAGTACTTCCGCGATCGAAATATGGGCATCTTTCGTATGATATGCTTTTCCGTTGTGACTTGATAACTCAAAAACCTTTAACTCTGCCATATAGGATTGCCCTTCTAATCATCTTTCAAGTACGAACCACAAGAACCGAAGTTAATGGATTAGAACATGAAATCTAGTAGCAAAATGCGTCGGCCGGAAATCGAACCCGGGTCTATTCCTTGGAAGGCAACAATGCTAACCTTTACAACACCGACACTGATAGCAGAAATGTTAGAGTTAATAACCGTAAGGTACTTTCGCGATCGAAATATGGGCATCTTTCGTATTATATGCTTTTACGTTGTGACTTGATAACTCAAAAACAATTAACCCTGACGTTAAAGAATGCCCTTCTAATAATCTCTCAAGTACGAACTACAAGAACCGAAGTTAATAAACTAGAACTTGAAATGTAGAAGCAAAATGCTGATAGCGGAAATATTAGAGTTAATAACCGTAAGGTACTTCCGCCATCGAAATATGGGCATCTTTCGTATTATATGCTTTTCCGTTGTGACTTGATAAATCAAAAACTTTTAACCCTGACATAAAATATTGCCCTTCTAATAATCTTTCAAGTAGGAATCACAGGAACCGAAGTTAATGAATTAGAACTTGAAATGTACAAGCAAAATGCACGGCCGGGAATCGAACCCGGATCTATTGCTTGGAAGGCAGCAATGCTAATGTTAGAGTTATTAAACGTAAGGTACTTCCGCGATCAAAATATGGGCATCTTTGGTATTATATGCTTTTCCCTTGTGGCTTGATAAACATTTAACCCTGTTATAAAGGATTGCTCTTCTAATCATCTCTCAAATACGAACCTCAAGAACCGAAATTAATAGACCAGAAATGAAATCTACAAGCAAAATGCGTCAGTCGGGAATCGAACCCAGATCTATTACTTGGAAGGCAACAATGCTAACCTTTACACCACCAACGGTGATGAGAAAACTCTCAGGTATTTTGCAGAAAGGGAGATGCGTGTGCGGAATACTTGTGCTTTCTTGTGTTACCTGCTCTTCTATTGTCGCCTGTCAAATGAAAAAGCCAAGATTTTACACACAAAACGGACCCACCTATCTTTCTGTGGCGTAATACGACGTCCACAAAATTAACTACAAATATTGATCGTAGAAAATGACAATGCAAAAATCAGCAATAATTGGGAAATTAAATAATTGGGAGAATACGAACCAACTGAAGATCAAAAGTCCTGAGGACTCTCTAAGCACTGGCAGGTCAACCTGGACATTTTCAGCATGAGTAGTCTAATAGAGAATTAGGCTGTTCAATTATTATGGAGACAAATTTTGCCTCAATACATTTCGGGAATGATTAACCTACAAGCTCGTATTGAAATGCGTTGGCCGGGAATCGAACCCGGATCTATTGATTCGAAGGCAACAATACTAACCTTTTACACCACCGAGGCTGATAGCGTCAATGTTAGAGTTATTAAATGTAAGGCATTTCCCGACCAAAATATGGGGCATCTTCCGTATTATATGATTTTCCCTTGTAACTTTGAAAGCTCAAAAACATTTGACGTTGCGACAGAAAGAATACCCTTCCAATCATCTCTCCATTACGAACCACAAGAACCGACGTTATTTCCACTAGAAAATAAAATCTGGAAGCAAAAATGTGTCAACGGGGATCGAACCCGGTTCTATTGCTTGGAAAGCAGCAATGGTAACCTCTACACCAGCGACGCCGATGTGAGAATTCTCAAGTGCTTTGGCAGAAAGGGAGACGCGTGCGCCGGAATACTTGTGACTTCTTGTGTTGTCTTTGCCCTTCTATTGTCACTTGTCATATCAAAAAGCCAAGATTGCACGCACAAAACTGAGCCTACCTATCTTTCTGTTGTGTAATACGACGTCCGCAAGATAAACTACAAATATTTTATCGCACAAAATGACAATGCGAAAGTAAGCAATAATTGGGACATTAAATAATTGGGTGAATACAAAACAACAGAAGATCAAAAGTCCTGAAGACACTCTAGGCACTGGCATGTGAACCGGGACAGTTTCAGAAGCGGTAGTAGAGCAGCCTAATAGAGAATTAGGCTGTTCAAATATTATGGCGACAAAACATTACGGGAATGATTATTCTACAAACTAATATTTAAATGAGTCAGCCGGGAATCGAACCCGGATCTATTGCTTCGAAGCTAACAATACTAACTTTTACACCACCGACGCTGATAGCATCAATGTTAGAGTTATTAAATGTGAGGTATTTTCGCGACCAAAATATGGGCATCTTTCGTATTATATGCTTTTCCCTTATGACTTGATAACTCAAAAACATTCAACCCTGCCATAAAGGATTGCTCTTCTAATCATCTCTCAAGTACGAATCTCAAGAACCGAAGTTAATAGACCAGAAATGAAATCTACAAGCAAAATGCGTCAACCGGAAATCGAACACGGATTTATTGCTTGGAAGGCAACAATGCTAACCTTTACACCACTGACGCTGATGAGAAAACTCTCAGGTACTTTGCAGAAAGGGAGATGCGTTCGCGGAATACTTGTGCTTTCTTGTGTTGTCTGCCCTTCTATTGTCACCTGTCAAATGAAAAAGGCAAGATTACACGCACAAAAGTGACCTACCTATATTTATGTGGCGTAATACGACGTTCGCAAGACTAACTACAAATATTTATCGTAGAGAATGACAATTCGAAAGTCAGCAATAATTGGGACATAAAATGATTGCAAGAATACGACACAACTGAAGATCAAAAGTCCTGAGGACACTCTAAGTACTGGCAGGTGAACCTAGACATTTTCGAAACGAGTAGTCTAATTGAGAATTAGGCTGTTCAAATATTATGGAGGCAAATTTTGCCTCAATACATTTCGGGAATGATTAATCTACAAACTCATACTGAAATGCGTCGGCCGGGAATCGAACCCGGATCTATTTCCTGGAAGGCAACAAAGCTAACCTTTACACCACCGACGCTGATAACAGAAATGTTAGAGTTATTAAAAGTAAGGTACTTTCGCGACCAAAATATGGGCATCTTTCGTATTATATGCTTTTCCTTTGTGCCTTGATAACACGAAAACAATTGACGTTGCCACAGAAGATTACCATTCCAATCATCTCTCCATTACGATACTCAAGAACCGAAGTTATTACACTAGAACATGAAATCTAAAAGCAAAATGCGTCAGCCGGGAATCGAACCCAGATCTATTGCTTGGAAGGCAGCAATGCTAATGTTAGAGTTATTAAACGTAAGGTACTTCCGCGATCAAAATATGGGCATCTTTGGTATTATATGCTTTTCCCTTGTGGCTTGATAAACATTTAACCCTGTTATAAAGGATTGCTCTTCTAATCATCTCTCAAATACGAACCTCAAGAACCGAAATTAATAGACCAGAAATGAAATCTACAAGCAAAATGCGTCAGTCGGGAATCGAACCCAGATCTATTACTTGGAAGGCAACAATGCTAACCTTTACACCACCAACGGTGATGAGAAAACTCTCAGGTATTTTGCAGAAAGGGAGATGCGTGTGCGGAATACTTGTGCTTTCTTGTGTTACCTGCTCTTCTATTGTCGCCTGTCAAATGAAAAAGCCAAGATTTTACACACAAAACGGACCCACCTATCTTTCTGTGGCGTAATACGACGTCCACAAAATTAACTACAAATATTGATCGTAGAAAATGACAATGCAAAAATCAGCAATAATTGGGATATTAAATAATTGGGAGAATACGAATCAACTGAAGATCAAAAGTCCTGAGGACACTCTAAGCACTGGCAGGTCAACCTGGACATTTTCAGCATGAGTAGTCTAATAGAGAATTAGGCTGTTCAAATATTATGGAGGCAAATTTTGCCTCAATACATTTCGGGAATGATTAACCTACAAGCTCGTATTGAAATGCGTTGGCCGGGAATCGAACCCGGATCTATTGATTCGAAGGCAACAATACTAACCTTTACACCACCGAGGCTGATAGCGTCAATGTTAGAGTTATTAAATGTAAGGCATTTTCGCGACCAAAATATGGGCATCTTCCGTATTATATGATTTTCCCTTGTAACTTGAAAGCTCAAAAACATTTCACGTTGCGACAGAAGAATACCCTTCCAATCATCTCTCCATTACGAACCACAAGAACCGACGTTATTCCACTAGAAAATAAAATCTGGAAGCAAAAATGTGTCAACCGGGGATCGAACCCGGTTCTATTGCTTGGAAAGCAGCAATGGTAACCTCTACACCAGCGACGCCGATGTGAGAATTCTCAAGTGCTTTGCAGAAAGGGAGACGCGTGCGCGGAATACTTGTGACTTCTTGTGTTGTCTGCCCTTCTATTGTCACTTGTCATATCAAAAAGCCAAGATTGCACGCACAAAACTGACCTACCTATCTTTCAGTTGTGTAATACGACGTCCGCAAGATTAACTACAAATATTTATCGCACAAAATGACAATGCGAAAGTAAGCAATAATTGGGACATTAAATAATTGGGTGAATACAAAACAACAGAAGATCATAAGTCCTGAAGACACTCTAGGCACTGGCATGTGAACCGGGACAGTTTCAGAAGCGGTAGTAGAGCAGCCTAATAGAGAATTAGGCTGTTCAGATATTATGGCGACAAAACATTACGGGAATGATTATTCTACAATCTAATATTTAAATGAGTCAGCCGGGAATCGAACCCGGATCTATTGCTTCGAAGCTAACAATACTAACTTTTACACCACCGACGCTGATAGCATCAATGTTAGAGTTATTAAATGTGAGGTATTTTCGCGACCAAAATATGGGCATCTTTCGTATTATATGCTTTTCCCTTATGACTTGATAACTCAAAAACATTCAACCCTGCCATAAAGGATTGCTCTTCTAATCATCTCTCATGTACGAACCTCAGGAACCGAAGTTAATAGACAAGAAATGAAATCTACGAGCAAAATGCGACAGTCGGGAATCGAACCCGAATCTATTGCTTGGAAGGCAACAATGCTAACCTTTACACCACCGACGTTGATCGCAGAAATGTTAGAGTTGATAACCGTAAAGTACTTCCGCGATCGAAATATGGGCATCTTTCGTATGATATGCTTTTCCGTTGTGACTTGATAACTCAAAAACCTTTAACTCTGCCATATAGGATTGCCCTTCTAATCATCTTTCAAGTACGAACCACAAGAACCGAAGTTAATGGATTAGAACATGAAATCTAGTAGCAAAATGCGTCGGCCGGAAATCGAACCCGGGTCTATTCCTTGGAAGGCAACAATGCTAACCTTTACAACACCGACACTGATAGCAGAAATGTTAGAGTTAATAACCGTAAGGTACTTTCGCGATCGAAATATGGGCATCTTTCGTATTATATGCTCTTACGTTGTGACTTGATAACTCAAAAACATTTAACCCTGACGTAAAAGAATGCCCTTCTAATAATCTCTCAAGTACGAACTACAAGAACCGAAGTTAATAAACTAGAACTTGAAATGTAGAAGCAAAATGCTGATAGCGGAAATGTTAGAGTTAATAACCGTAAGGTACTTCCGCCATCGAAATATGGGCATCTTTCGTATTATATGCTTTTCCGTTGTGACTTGATAACTCAAAAACTTTTAACCCTGACATAAAATATTGCCCTTCTATTAATCTTTCAAGTAGGAATCACAGGAACCGAAGTTAATGAATTAGAACTTGAAATCTACAAGCAAAATGCACGGCCGGGAATCGAACCCGGATCTATTGCTTGGAAGGCAACAATGCTAGTCTTTACACCACCGGCTGTGATCAGAGAACTTTCCATTTCTTTACAAGAAGGGAGGGGCCTGCGAGGGATACTAGTGTTTTTGTGTTGTCTATCGTTCTATCTTTACGTGTTAAATAAAAAAGCCACGATTGCGTGCACAAAACTGACCTACCTATCTTTTCTCTGCTGTAACAACCATGTCCTAATTAGTAACTTCTTATATGTATCGCAGAAAATAGCCATGCCAAAGTCAGCAGGAATTGCTACATTTATATTTTTGGTAGAATACACGCAACTGAAGATCAAAACCCCTGAGTCCACTCTAAACACTGACAATTGAATCTGGACATTTTATAGAATGGGTGAGTCTGATAGAGAATTAGCATGTGCATTTGCCGTGGAGGAAAACTGTCACAGTGCCTGTCATGCCTCAATATATTTCGAATCTAGAAATTGATATTGAACTGCCTTTGCCGGAATTTGAACCCGGATCACTTAATTGGAAGGCAACAATGTTAACCTTTATGTCACCGACTGTTGACAGGTGAGAATACTACCGGACAAAGAATCTTTCTATTCTTGGACATTTCGCGCCCTTTTTATGCCTGCTAGTATTTAGGAACTGCGGTTATAATTCAATATCAATATTTTATTTAACATGCAGAGAAATACTTACAAATGTTGCAAAAAGAGACAAGATGTCACAAGAAAGGCGCTGCAATTTTTTTAATATTATATCATTATATCATTTAATTTTTCGAACACATTATAACCAGGGGAGGGGGATTTCGGCCCTCTCTCCACATTTAATGATAGGCTATCCTTAACAGAGTCAAACTTGTTACAGTTGTACCATGTCATAAAAGGAAAATATCGTAGTAATAGATTTTAGGCTTTTGTGACTTCTTTAAAAAGTTAAGATTTGTGTGAACTAAAACTTTCCGCCTAAAATCCATCTTTTACAACACATGTTACTTATATGAAATGACAATTAGATAGTTAAGTACTAGTAGTTAGTTTTTTAACTTTTACAAAAAATTACTTTACAACGCGAGTTGAAAGTTAACGAAAATGGAACGTCGAAAGAAATCGCGAGGTATGTAAGATAAGTAGTTTATCATTAGCACCAAAAGTTATTTTTAAATACTCGTGACCTTCCGAAACCAAAACAACAACTTGTGATGACAAGATAATATTTCTTCCCTTGTATCTTGTATCTTACTTGAGAAAAATTCCCTTTACTTTCTATGTCACTAAAAAATAATGCATCGTTGCTTTCGATAAGTTGCCTTCTACAAAGTGCCTTGTGTATCATATAAAAGTTGTTAGGGATTGTTCAAAAATGATGTCAACCATAGCTTTAAAAAACGTTTTGATTAATTGTGTCCTCATAGCCAATCAAATCATTCTATTACAGTAAATATATAGATAATTATCTCTTATAATAATACGCTAAGTGTGTCTGTCTGTCTGTGACAGGCAAAGTGGATCTCTTCATTTGCCTTTGATGTTGCCGAAAAAACCTTTGATGTTGCCGTAAAATATATGTCTTCTTTGTCGTGAAAAGCTGCGAGTTTTGTGTGGTTTGTTAAATGAAGTTCTAGCACAAAGTAACGGAAATTGTGTTTGCAAAAAAGATGGCTGTTCTTTTTAAGCATTTTTCTTCTCTTGCCTTCAAAATAAATCTACAAAAACATTTGAAAAAGGACATGGTATGTAAATGAAGTATAACAAGGTTTCAAAGGTTTGTTTATGTTTTTTTTAGTTTTGATGATATTATTGATGCGATACATGTTTGTTAGCTAGCATCATAAAGCCAACCACACCAACAACAACCTAATAACTAGCTAGCTCGGAATTTATAAATATGTAGCCATGTTCTTTATACCTAGCTAAGTCTCCAGTTTATATTCAACTAACCAGCTATTAGCTGCTGTAGCTATGTTATGTTAGCTTCAGTTTTATGTTCTTAGTTGTCTTTGCTAAGAATGTGACTGTAACTTATTTCACTTGACATTTTAAGCTTAAATTAACAAGCCACAACAACTTTTAAAAAAGTATTACATAATATTTAAGAATAGTTTAAGGACTGTTTTTAAGCAAATAATGTATTTTTCACATTTGTGTATGCAAATAATGTATTTTTCACATTTTGTGTAACTAAACTTATATACATCGGTTACATGTAATATGACGAAACGATTTTTATTTAACATGTAGTAATTCTGGTGCCTTAAGTGTAGTGATTTTTGTTGTTCTAGATGTTCTGACTAAAATGTTTTTGTTTATGACATTTTGTCTTATTTAAGAAAAGTTCAACTTTTTTGAGGGAGTACAACACCGAAAAAACTTTTTTTTTATATATATAATTCTTATTTGACAGAGGTTTTTGACATTATGGGGAAACTTTACGTAGCTTCTTCACATTTTTTGATTTTGTTTCAGTATTTACATGGGTTGTTGATTATTTATTTTTAATTTTAATTTTTTTTGGGAAAGGCAGCGAAGGATTCACATTTTTACCCTAAATGTAAAAAATGTACATGAAAGGCTGGGGTAACTTTTCATTTATATATATACATAGTGTATATAATATATACAAACTGTTGTGTGTTTTTTGAAATGTTATGTGTTAGGATCATGAAACTTTAAGGTTAACATTTTGTCAGGCAATGGCATAACATATACTGATAGAACTGATTTTTGTTGTTTCAGACGTTATATAACTTAAACCTTTTTTGACATTACAGAAGGAGAATTAGATTTTGCACATTGCAAGGTTTTTTTTATATTTTGTATAAATTCTTACCGGGCAGGACTCTGTACAACATACCGAAATGACTGATCCCTCTCTATTTATAAATTTGATGCGTTCCAAATCGCAGTTTTTTAAAATTTTGGGTAATATTTAATGAGTACAAGATGCAAAATATCAAAAATACTGATTTTTGTTGAATCAGAAGTATTTCTTACAACCATTCTTTTTTTACACTTTTGTGGAGAATATTTGAGCACGAATTATGATGTAACAAGCCACAAAATCTTTCAAAGACTTATTGAACTTTTAGGGTAGTGTAATTTTTCTCACGTTTTCTGCAAACTTTACTTTAAGAGGAATGATTTTGTAAAACTAAAGTGTGTGCGTTAATTAGAGTAAGTTTTATTGTTTTGTTGTTGACATCCTGTTAAACTTTTGTGAGCCCGCATGTAAATTACCAGGTTATATTTTTTTACAAGGGTGGTGGTTGATATTTTTACAAAGGTTGTTGACATTTTTGGGGAAATTTACCTGGGTTTTTTACATTTGTGGTTAAAATTTCTCAGCAGAGAATAGTATGGTTGCCGTTTATATTGTTTGTGTTGGAAACTGCTGTTTTTTAAATGCTGTGTAAACTTTTGTGGGAAAAAGACCACATGGAAAATACTGAAAGAACAAATTTTTGTACAATTAGACTGTGAGCTGTTGTGTAAGTTGATTTTTTTTATATTTTGTGTTATAAACTTTTTTTAAACTTTAAACTAACTGTAAGTAATGTAATTACGGGAATAAATATTTGGTGATGATAAAAAATTACTGAATGTTCATACTGAAACTGTTTAACTGTTGTGAGGGAGGACCATATGCAAGTATATATACTAAAAATAATAATTTGATATTCTACACTTTCCAAGTTGTATTTTTGTATGCACTGAAATGACTGCTTTTTCTGAGTTTGATGGGTTTCATATCAATTTTGTGGAAGATTTTTTGGGTGAAGACAATATAGAACATGCCAATTGAACTGATTTTTGTTCCTATTTTGATTTGCTCCTCAAAAACCTTTGTGTTCTACATTTATTGTAAACTTTTGTGATGAAGGACCATATATACACAATGTTTTCAAAATAATGATTTTTGTTGATTTGAAATTTACTCCTTGCTCATTGCTTTTTCGACATTTCAGTTTAAAATGTTTGGTAAAGTCAGTACGGATCATTAGACAAAAAAATTGTTTTGTTAACCGGTTAATTTTTACATTGCGGGAGAGGATGGTATGCAACCGAATAAATGATTTTTCAAAGTTTAACTTTTTGTTTTTTGGTGTTTTGTGTTTGTTTAAGTTTGGTTTTTTGATATTGTTCAAGTTGTATTATAAGCATTTAGTGAAAAGACAATGTTTAAAATGCGTAAAGAACTGATTTTCATAGATCTGTGCTTACTGTTGCAAGCCTTTCTTTTCGACACTTCAGATTAAAATATTGAAGGTTTTCAACATAATCACATAATAAGATGTATATATATTTGAGATGTGTTATTTCTGACATTATTATTATTGTTTATTATTGTTGTCGTAACTGTCTGGGTTGTGACTGTCAATGTTGTAACTTTCTACTAACTAGATTTTACACCTTGCACGCCGTTGTTTTTCATATTTTGTCTGAAGTTTTGTTGGTAGGATTTCATGCGATTTGACATTTGATATTTTGTGTCGATTTTAAGAACTTTTTTGTTAAATTATGACTTATATACTTTCTTTTTATGCATTTTCAGATTATTTTTTTTAGTAAAAGGCATATTCAATATACTGAAATATTTGCTGATGTCATCAAAATTCAAATGACAGAACTTTTCAATTGTTTTTCTGCCTAAGTGGATTTTTCCACGGGCCTAATCTACTAGTCTATATAATAATACGCCAGTTCTGTCTGTCTGTGACTTTTGCAAAGTGGATTATATTATTCACTATTTTCTTTGATAAAGTCTGTAAAACATCGCCCATAAAATTGTTCTGTAATTTACCAAACTTTAACGTTAAAATAATATTAACGTCAAGGGAAAGTATATTAAAGTAATGAAGCCATTACAGTGCACTTAAAACTTTGAGGCTATTTTTAAAACCCTTATATCTCATTAACCGCTCATTAAAACCACACGATCATATACATTTTCTTGATCAGCAGTTTAAGCTCTACGCAATAGAGGCAACGTGAAAACAAGGTACTAATTTTTTTTGGTGGATGGGTTGCTGACGTCATCAAAATTCAAATGGCGCTTCTTTCTCCTTTTTATCCTGCCTCAGTGGATTTGTCCACGGGCCTTATCGTTAGGGTTAGGGTTGTTGTTGTTTGCGTCTTTAAAATGAAACTGACAACAAATGATTTTTGATCAGAAACATAGAATAAATTTTAAATGTTTTTGAGTGGATATCTCCACGAGATTTCGTTTAAAACGAACGAATAAAATAAATTTAAGTGGATTATTCCACGGGTTTAAATAACTAGTCTATATAATAATACGCCAGTTCCGTGTGTCTGTAACAGCCAAAGTGGATGTGTTGTTTTTTCTAAAGAAACAGCCGCGGTAACATGTCAATTTTGCTAAACTTTTATTTTTATTCTGTCTTTTGTGTGCTTTTTCAAATTGATTTAAATTTTTTGTTTTAAAAAAGTCACGGTTAATTATTTTTATTGTTCTCATAATAACCTTTGTGTAATGATGTAAACTTTATTTCACAAAAGTCACGGGTAATTAATTTTTATTATTCCCGTTATATACTGTTATATGAAAAACATATTGGTTTTATTTATTCCCGCTTAAATGGAATTAACAACGAAACGTGTTGACGAAAAGAACAATGAATTTCGCTGTTTTTTTATTCGGTATCTATAGTGGATTTTAGGACTAAATACTAGTCTCTATAATAACAGCCGTATTCTGTGTGTTCAAAATGGTTGCGCGCAGCTTTTTCGGAAAATCCCGCAGAGCCCGATTTTTACGGGTCGAAGGAATATGAAATAGATATACGGCCATTTTGAAAGCTGTGGCGTTGAAGTGAAGTTGGTAAGTCTGTTTTTGTCTTTTGAAAGCTGTTTATTTTTGTTTTTTATATGTTTTTACATGTTAAGGTAAATATATTGTTACGTTTTTTAGCCACATGCAAATCTTGAACTTACCAATTTTAAGAATTTGGCTACGATCGTATATATAGATTTCAAGTGAGCTAGCTAGCTAGCCTTTTCATTCAGTTTGATACAACAGCTTTTTATCTTAGCCAGTATTATTTCTATTTGCGTTATGTTTAACAATCTGATTTTACTAACTTTCTAGCTAGCTGTTAGCTACCTCTGGCTAAAAAGTGAAAGTAGCCAAATAAATACAGTTAGCTAGCTATATAGCTACAACAAAATTTTCAAATCTTTCTTACGCCTAATGAAAATGCAGTTTCGTAGCTACACCTTTTTATTGTCATAAAAGCGTATTCCCAAAAATAAAATTGCTGAAGGATTTTTTAGCTGAATGGGGTACCGACGGGCTGTTTCCTGTGTTGTTATTTAAACCGAAGTTGCGACAAAGTTTTTTAGGAAAAGGGTATTACGCCTATACGCCTGTTCAACTCTGTTCAACTGTACGAAGCGCTTAGCCGGATGATAACAACGGACTGTTTTTTTGGAAAAGGGTATTACGTCTATATGTGCAACACCGCTTACCTCTACTAAGCGTTTATCCCGTTGTTAACGACATATGCAACACGGTATACCTGTATAGCTCTTATTCCTGTGTTAACAACAGAGTGCATCCTGTGTTTTTATGTAAACCGAAGTTGCGATACAGTTTTCCTAATGATTGACACGGTTTACCTTTACTAAGCGCTCAGTTCAATGTTAACAACGGGCTACTTCTTGTGTTTCTGTTTAACCGAAGTTGCAATATAATTTCTTGCGGAAATGGTGATGACACCTATTGTTTTACCTGTACACTAAGCACTCAGCCTGGAGTAACATTCACTTTTGAACTTTCACCGGGAACATTCTTCGAAAAATAAAAAAGGTTGACCGACTGTTTTTGCTATGATGGGGTAACAACAGGTTGTAAACTTTGCTTTTTTATGGCTAAAGTTGCAGTAAAGTTATATTTTTAAAAATACATTACAACTGAAACACTATAATGTTGTGTGCGCTTTACTCGATTCACGACATACTGCATACCTCCTAAAGCGCTCCACCTAAATGTGTGACATTGTTTGCGGTTCTTATTAGGCGCTCCACTGTGCCTTCCAACGCTAGGCCGCACAGTTTTAAGGCATACTGTATACCAGTACTAAAGCGCTCCACCTGACCGTGTTGCACAGTTTGCGGTTCTTATTAAGCGCTCCTCAGGGCGTTCAACAACAGTTACTTGTGGCTTAAACCCGGCGTTTCGACGCCGGGTTTCCCGGCTAGTCTCTTTAATAATAGCCGCATTCTGTCTGTTTGTACGCAAGAAATGAGTCGTGCTACGGAAACACGAAAATCAATGTATAATTTCTGCGGGCTACAGATTAGTATTTTAATATTAGGACAACACGTGGAAAAAGTAACCGGAAGAAAATTTTGACTTAGATAAAACGAATTTTACAGACGACTTTATTAACAAATGAAACATGCAAGAGAGTTTATGGAGTATGGGGCCGAATCTTACAGAAATTGAAACTTGTAAAGATGCATTGATGATATCTTATTTAAATTTGCTATCTTTTACAAAGTTAAGGACATGATCTGATCAATTCATCCGTAAAAAAATAACCTTTTCGTTGTCTGAGTTATTTTGTTGTCCAAGTTTTACTCTTCCTGTTTCAGCCCTTTCCCCAGAGGTTTATTCACACGCTTTAAGAAAAGCGAAGCTAGGAGGGGATTACCCTCTGAAAATTGTTGCCGTGACAAACGACTATAAATACAAAATGGCAGATCGAGTAACGCAAATGTATTGTTTTTTATGCACTTTAAATATTAACTGTATTTATTTTAACAATAATAACAAATTTTGTGTTAAAATTGTAAGCGGGCTACATCTGAAGAAGCTGTACACTTCAGTAAAGGCGAAATGAACATTGCGTGTGAGACAACAAAGTACGTTTTATATATAAAAATGTTTCTATTATCGCGTACTATATCAGCAATACAAACACGCCTACACGAAGTTGTCAGCTGTGTTGAACACTTCCTCAGACGTAGAGAACAAAGGCCTTGCTTGCTTAAGAAATTCTGTGTTTCTAGGTATCCATACTCTCAAAACATAACAACTTTGTGATAATTTATTAAAATAACAGTAGATGGAAATGAAAGATGCACAAGTAAAGACGACATTTCCAAATGAAAACAACGGATTTTATTTTTCCGTGACTTATTCGTAAAAACACGTATAATCCTGTAATTAAAGAGAAAGTTAATGTCTGAAACACAAGATCATATAACAACGTGGTTTTCGTGTCAACACAAAATCCAGTATTTCATACGTCAATACTACTCGAAAGCGTTCTAAGTAGAAGGGGGTGCCATTATTTGATGCTGTAGTTCGAAACTGATCCTATGTTCACAAAAAAGCGAATTTATCGTTAATATATCGGTCCCATTAAGCTTTCTTCTAAGAATTATAAGGCTGACGTAATAATATCCGTATTCTGTTCAAAATGGTTGCGACACAGATTTATTTCCGACCCCCCACACACAGAGTAATTTAATAACTTCATGCTAACGACGGCATAAAAATGCACAAGAAACCGATGTGGGAAGTATGTAAAACATTCCTAATAACTCAAAACCTTTGAAAGACGAAGAAAAACAGCTTAAGTTATCGAGTTATTTGAGTTATCGTTATATTCGATAATTTGAATTTTAGCAAAAAATATGAATAGCTCGAATAAACAAAGATGTTTGAAAGCTTAAACAAAGTATATATGTGACGAGTGCTTGTAAGTGCGTTCAACTTTTTACTGGAGAAGAAAGTTTG
The DNA here is from genome assembly GCA_030067915.1 of Hydractinia echinata. Taxonomy (NCBI): domain Eukaryota; kingdom Metazoa; phylum Cnidaria; class Hydrozoa; order Anthoathecata; family Hydractiniidae; genus Hydractinia; species Hydractinia echinata. The sequence goes on along the minus strand of JASGCC010000295.1, from coordinate 65,103 downwards.
TATCTATATATAACATCCATAATATAATTCTTCTAGAAGAAAACTTTCCGGTATTTTATCCAAATTTGTTTTTGCGTGATATTAGAGAACATTTTCTCGACTTATCGTGCGATTTTCGGTTTGATATATCGTTTCAGTTTTATTAAAAACTACACAATTATAAGAACATCAAAAATTAAAACCAGGCTGGTTATTATTGTTATTTCTTAAGTGTTCTGAACAATCTACCTATTGTTTTTAACCTGCAATCTAACCCTGGTATTGTTTTAAACACAATTTCGCAACAGAGAAAGCGTGTATATTAAAGTCTGAAATACACGATAAGTTTAATTCGACCAATTAGTTGCAAGAAAAAGGAAGTCGTGTAAAAAAAAAAGACGTCTTATTCTAGTTTTTTAAAAAGATAGTTTGAATTAGCCCAGCTAGTTGTGTATATTTTTCTAAATTATTTTACGGTTTTAGTTACTTTCTATGCAGTTTTTTGAGCACTTTCGTGAAAAGTTTCGAAAGTGAAGTGTGTGTGATAGTTATAAATGTAGTTGTTTTTAAAACAAATAGCAAAGAAAAAAACATGATAAAAGAAAAATGTTGGGTAGGAGGATCTCCGATTTTTTAAATTGATTTATAACTGCGTTGTAAGCGTTGTTTAAATGTCAGAGCTCATCATATTTTTTGGTAACTTTTATTTTTGCTTGTGATGCGGCTATTGCACTTAAACAGTTACAATATCCTTTGTGAAAAAGAATGGAAATTCAAGAGCAGTCCGACTTACTGACAGTCCGAGGTAACATGTAAAAGTTGCCGAGGATTTGAAATAATTATTCCTTATTGTGGTTAAATAAAAGGACAATGTGGAAAATATCCATAACTAGAAAAAGCTGCATTATCTTAAATAGCCTTCCTTTCCTTATTGAAAATACCAAAACAAGCGTGGAATATCGCTTCAGTTATTGCACAGTTGTACGGAACATTTAGATTTATTGTATATAAAATAGAGTTGACAGGTATATAATAATAAATAATATTAAATGCTGTTTCAATAAATACATGCCTGCAAAATGTCTTATAGTTTAAAGCATGCGCTAATTATCTATAGTTGAAATAATTATTAGCCCGTGAAAATTCCAATGGAATTCGCCCGTCACGACAAAGTGAGTAAAGGAATATCGCATTTGCTACTTTGCGTGTCAGTAGCATGAATCTTTTCTCGCACACAAATAGACAAAATACGGATATTTATAAAAAAATAGTCGTCAACCCGTAGAAGAATTCACAGGGTCGCCCGTCATTTAAATATCGCATTTCGTGTTTCCGTAATAGACACACAAACAGACAAACGACGTATTATTATTATAGAGACGTAGTAATGGATTGAGAAAAGAAAATGCTCAACGGTTCACACGATTGAATAGTTGTCTGAGTTTCGCTTGATCATTGCAGTGCGCGATAATGTGCGATAATGTGCGATAATGTAAAATCAGGATTTAGTCTAATTAAAAGAATAAACAACATCGGATAGTTCATACAAAAGCAATAGTTCTTTTGAAAAACAATGAACATTCCTTTGCGTGTCTAACTTAAAAAAAACTATTTTGGTAGCATATGATGCATGTCCGCGTGGGACGTATCTTGTATACAACATGTAAAAATGTACCAACGTAGACAAAAATTAAAGAGAGCAACAAACTTAATAACACTTTTTTACACGCATTACAATTACAAAGGATGCCCGACTGTTGCTTAGTTATTATTCGTTGGTTATTTGCTTGAGATGGTCAAATTTATGCTTGCTCAATTACGCTAGTGCGCCAATAAAAACCGAATGGTGGCCTAGTGGTAGAGCGTTCGCTTTCAGTGCGGGTGGTCTTGGATTCAAACCCCAGCCGAGTCATACCAGAGACTATGAAAGTGTGAATCTATCCTTTCTGCTTAGCGTTAAGGATGAGAATATTATTGATATCTTAGGCTGTTGTCTAGTTGAGTGATTGCAGGATCGCAGGACCCTCGTTGATAGCAATATCAATAGGAACTGAAGAGGCTATCCTCGGTAAACGCTTTTAATAGAACTGAAAGTTTAGATTTAAACTCACATTTTTTGTATGAAACTGAGCTGCTTCTCTTTTGGACCAAGTATGTCTAAGGAACTATTTTGGTTTTGTAATCCGTCTATTGCTTATTTTTATTTTTTTTTAACCCACTACGGACTGGATTGTTGCATTATTTTTTAAAGGATTCGTGCTTCATATTTCTAATAAAATGTTGTTTATAAAAAAAATAGGAACTTCACATTCCTTTATTAACATTATGCCAATTCTAGAAGTACTCTCGGTTTCTGAAACTTAAATTGATAAACCACTGGTATGCTGTCGCACAATTTGAGCTTGGATAAAAAGATTTTTATTAATCGGAACTTAAAATAGAAAATAAAAAAATTTACTAAGATGTTTTCTTTTTTTGATTTTAATTTTTTTTGGAACAGAAGGATTCGCTATGATTTTGACGCTTTGAAAGAACAAAGGTTATCGATACAAGAATTTACTGACGACTGAAATGATTTTTACAAATGTTTTTTTTTAAACATAGTGTCTTTATCAAAGTCTTAGTTAATAATAATTCCCGTTTGCAAAAAATACTTTTAACAAGGTTTCGCAATTAATCTTCTCAACCTAGATAAATATTGACAAATAAATACAAAACAAAATTCAGTAACTAAACAAGCCAGCTTGTGAGTTGTGTTAACTCGATACATCATGAAGCATTTAAAAAGATTTTTTTGGTGTTTATTTGATTCTTGTGTGAAAACACCTTTAACTTATTTGCGCAGTGAAATCTGATAATAAAAAAAAATTTGCTTTAAAAATAAACATGCTTGCAAAACAATTTTATTTAAAATGATTGCTATTTTATATATACTAGAGTATCATATGGTTTTTGATTTCAAGAAAATTAAAAAGAAGAATATATAGGATTTGATGATAATCAAATTGAACATGATTACATTGGTATTGATGGCTATTTTCATCAGAACAATTCAAGGTATGGATGGTTCTTTATCAGAAAAAATGTATTTATTTCTTTAGGCTTATAAAGCAGCCTTTGAAGTAGACTCTTTGCTATGTTTGCGTATTTTTGATTGGCTTTATTGTTTAATGCAGCTTAAATAAATTTTATTTATTTGCACAAACATATTCTACTTGTCTTAAACTGTCTGAAGTAAGACGTTCTTAACCATTCTCTAAAAAGTGTTATTGCGAAACATGTTTAGTTGTACTATAAAGAACCCCGGGCATAGGGAGGGCAAGATCGCTTTTGCCTTTATTGTTGATGTGACACTCCAATGTTCTGTTTGACCAAGAATTGACAAAAACAGACTAATAAGCTTGGGAAAGCTATGTTCAGGCATTCTGAGACTTCAAGATGCAAAAGTTCCTACTAAGTGGCAACCATAGTGGGAGGTAATAGCATCAGCAAGTATTTTTCCTATTTAAAATTAATCTTGGACCTTTCCTATTTTTCTCTTCTGTATTTAGTCATGCATATTTCCCCATACCCCAAAAGATGAATACAACAACTCTTGTAGGAACGTGTTTTGGCATAAATGAAGAATGTAATATCACTGTTAACTATCGAAGACATGGTATAATCAGCTGTGTTGCTGGAAGAGTTATCAACATTAGTAGAATACAATGGCATTACTCGTTTTCTTCGAATAACTCTTACGTTAAAGACACGCAAGACGAAAGAAATGCTAAAAGACTTTGCAATTTCGAAAAGCAGTGTTATCTCATTGCACATAAGGAATACAGAAATTTATGCAATCAGAAAATGTGGGTTGACAAATGGTCACGAAAAAAATTAACAGTTGCCTATACGTGTGTTTATTTCAGTAAGTAGCTAAAATTGTGGAATTTACTACGAGTTTTGTTGCGATTAAAGTTCTACATACATCTGTCCTCTATATAATTGGTTCTTTTTAAATTTAAAGGAATAATATTTTTAAAAAACTGTAGTTTATATTTTTGGTTTCATCTACAGATGGATTTGATTACTGGAGTTCATGGAGTTCTTGGACGGCTTGTAAAAACGAAAAGCAACATCGGGGAAGAGTATGTAATGATCCTCCTGGTAAATCATGCTCTCTATCCAGTTGTGATAGTAAGGGTTATAGGGATCAAAATGTGACCAGAAATTGTACCCATTCAACGTTTGGTAAGTCAATTCATTAATATAAAATTTCTGTGTGTTGGAGTATGGAACTATTTGGGTTTTTTCTTCACGGGGTAGTTACATTGGAAATACGTGGGGTCAAAGTGTAAAAAATAGCTAAACATAACCTTTCTTTCTTTTCTTGAATATGCCCTTCCGTTAATTGCGATATAGCTTAGATTAACGAAAGTTCCGTTTGAGGCGCTATGTGTTCGAGAAAAGGTCACGTGATATTAGTAAAAGTGATTAATGTATCACGTGGTTAAAAATAAAAACAAACAAACAACAGTAATCGTGTAAATTTCACATATTATCAAAATAATGATTAAAACGCAAGATTGATTTTGATTGGAGCACCAGCCTGGTCGTGCAATAATATACGTGAATTTAGTCCTCTGAAGGAAATAGTCAACAGACAGCAAGTAAGCAATAGTCGAGCTTGTGAAATACACAAACATATGCAACATTGAGCCTCAGCCAAAAAATTTTCTATTTCTTTTAAAAATGCGTGTGAATAAAACAAAAAATAGTAAAGTATTTTTGTCAGGTATGTGGAATTGGGTGTGAATTTCTGCTTTCACTTCTCTTTTAAAATTTTATGAGCGGTGCAATTTTAAGCACACAGTCATTTTTTATAAATTTTCTTGGTAATACATCATGTATCGGCAGCCAAAATAATACTCTGTTTTCTATTCTACAAAGCATTGTTTGCCTATCCGAGAATTTACCGACTATGTACTAGTTATCGCACAGTGCCGAGAAAAATATCGGCAATATTTTTTGAGTGTTTTTATGTTCTTGTTACATATTTTACGAGCCTTTAGGCGAGTGAAATATACGAGAACATAAAAAACGAAAAAAATATCAGCCGATATTTTTCGAGAGCATGTGCGATAACTTGTTTATCATATACTCGGTCTTATATCATGTTAATTTCACATAGTCGGTTGCACACTGCTTAATTATGTTCACGATATTAACAAGCATTCTTATGGGGGCCAATAAAATCACTGCAAGGTAATTTATTTCATTTATATTTATGAACTTATAAATTATTTGAATTTATGAAGTCACGTGCGATTTAGATCATCATAACAAATTATGTTCATGTTACGCTTGAAAGAATTTGAATGGAAATGAAAACTATGAATTTTTAAAAGAATAAATTATCATTGTGAAGCCAAATAACACAGAACTCCATCGTCGTGCTATTATATTATTCTTTCGAGTTGACTGATATAATTTAATTGTTTTTCATACCCGGTGGAGAGCGCGTGCTCAATGATTAATGACTATTTAATGACTGTTGAAACAAAAGAAAATTTTCGAATCATAAAATGTATAATTGTGAAAATAAATTCACCGACAAGTTTTCGTTTTTAAGAACATAATAGGCTTTTCCTACGAATTTTCAACCAATCAAGGAAAAAATATAAGCTTTTTGCACGCTAAATCAGCCAATCAAAGGAAGAATATAAGCTTTTTGCACTCTGTATAAGTAAAAATTGCACTCGTTTCTCGGTTGAAAAACAAAATACAGCATATATTTCGTGCAGATTAGCCAATCCAGTTGCGAGAAAAACTCAAAGTATATGATAAATCGATATAACGCTTTTTTTTATTTTTCTTATTTTCTGAATATTTATACAGGATAAGATTGTCAGTTTATATGTACATATATACAAGGAACTGCTATCAACGACCGTCCTGTTAAATAAATACAGATAAAAATAGTAAAAATTAGTTTGTAAAATATAAATAAAATAGATTAAGTAAAAAATGAATATTATATAAAGTGAAAACATATAAGGATAAAAACAACTGAAGTGGAACATGTATGAGTGTAACACATATATTATGCTTTAAACGATTAGAAATTACCAAGTTTAGAATAGTCCCCAAAACGCAATTTATTCTTAGAAGGATTTCAGTGATATATTTTATGTGTGCCAAAATACAGAAGTGAAAGAAGATAAAAAGAAACACCAATGTACTAGACGCAACGATACCATCAAACAAGATTATTCTTGTCAAGTGCTTGAGGCTTTTAATGCACTCGTGTCATATTTCAATGACGTTGATGATGCAAAAACATGTCTGGACAGTTACATATATATAAAAAAATTATAAAATTGCGCCTCCGACTTTATATATTTTAAATATAAATTTACTTTAAATATTCTCATTTTGTTCTCACGTTGTGTTCGTGAAAACTGACCTCTTAATGTTATTGGGACAAGACATTGACACTGTGGACGTAATGTCAATTAATAAAAGGAAATTTGAGATTGATCCTCTCAGCTTGTATAAACTTGTATAACATTTAGTTAATACAATAAGAAGCTTAGAAATGTTTCACAAATCCACACTCACCAATAGTTTTTTTAATTGTTTTTACAATTTATAAAATTGCTGTTGTTAGGGAAACACTTCCAGACACCTCATGCGTAACGAATTTGCTGATATTGTTATTCTTGCTCACAAAAACAGACAGCACGTTGCGTAGCACATCTTCCTGCTATGCATAGCAATGTCAATAACATGTCACTTTTTATATTAATTTTGAAATATTAAAAGTCTAAGGCTGTCACAGTGTTAGGAGTTTAATATTTCTATGCGTCAACCAACAAACGAGCAAATTACAAATTTCACACGTTTAATGCAGAGAATGACAAAACACGTTAAAAGGTTTTGAATGTATAGAGATTAGTATCTTTATCTTTAAATTCCATTTTAATCAAATAGACGAATTATATTTTGTACCTTATATGTCTTATGTCACTAGGACCTTCCACTACCTACATCTCTCCGACTACTCGTCAAACACACCAACCAACAACAGCTACAAGTAAGCCAATATTCAGTGGACTTTTTTTTCAAGAAAAAATTAAATATTTAGGTATAGGTCACATACAATACAAAAGAAGCATATATATTCACACAAACACGTCATAAACACGATATTATGTACGCATAAACAGGTTAAAAAGATTTTAGAATGACAGAAAACTTTAAAAGGTTTTGAATGTATAGACATTAGTATCTTTATCTTTAAATTCCATTTTAATCAAATAGACGAATTATATTTTGTACGTTATATGTCTTATGTCACTAGGACCTTCCACTACCTACATCTCTCCGACTACTCGTCAAACACACCAACCAACAACAGCTACAAGTAAGCCAATATTCAGTGGACTTTTTTTTCAAGAAAAAATTAAATATTTTGGTACAGGTCACATACAATACAAAAGAAGCATATATATTCACACAAATCATGTCATAAACACGATGTTATGTACGCATAAACAGGTTAAAACGGGTTTAGCCAACATATAATTTCCTGACTTTTATCTAATTAGGGACTTGCCATCAATGTATAATCATCTCATATCCTTATAAAATTGTTAGGCTTTTGGCTCATATGCAATACTACAACTTTTCCACGCACACATTCTTTGTGGAACCTGTCTCTGCGATTTTAACGATAGAAAGACAACATATAGTTCTGAGTTGATCTCCAGCACCTTTCATCCCAAGAATAATTATTTATGGGCCTAACTGGGTAAATATATTTACATTTGAAGGTAACAGTAAAATTATTTATTTCAGTGTTTTGTCCTGTGGAGATAGTTGGGCGACCAGACTACAAGGGTCGATACAAATTTAACAGATCTTCAGTTAACACAACGATAAACATAGCCTGCAAATACGGTGGCTTGGAAAATAGATACAACAACGTGACAAGAAAATGCATTTTGAATTCAAAGAATCAAGCTGAATGGCAAGAATTGAATTTGTCACCATGTGCTGCAAAGAATAAAATATCTAATGCACTGATACAAGCCGATAAAGTAAGTGTAAAAGGCTAAATGCCTTTGTTGTCGTTCTTTGTTTGTGGTGATGGTGGTGATGTCGTCGTCGTAGTCATCGTCGTAGTCATCGTCGTAGTAGTCATCGTCGTAGTCATCGTCGTGGTCATCGTCGTAGTCATCGTCGTAGTCATCGTCGTAGTCATTGTTGTAGTCATCGTCGTAGTCATTGTTGTAGTCATTGTTGTAGTCATTGTTGTAGTCATTGTTGTAGTCATTGTCGTAGTCATTGTCGTAGTCATCGTCGTAGTCATCGTCGTAGTCATCGTCGTAGTCATCGTCGTAATCGCGCTGTAGTCGTCGTCGTAGTCATCGTCGTAGTCATCGTCGTAATCGCGCTGTAGTCGTTGTCGTAGTCGTGGTAGTCGATTTCTTTGGACTGGGAGGAGGTGGACGACCGAGAACGACGTGCGTCCACATTGAAAAATGAAAGAAAACGCTTAAACAATGCCGGTTTAGACCGCCTTACCACCTGTTTTGCATGTCGTTCAAGACATGGTGAATTCGTCGTAATATTAACTTTATTATTCTTCCTCCGAAGTTAGCTTATTTACAAGTTTGTCTTCTTTATTTAGTAGTTGAACTAGGTAGCTAAACTATTTAATTACGCGATTTAGATAAATGTGACAGAAAAGAACGTTTTCGAAGTTTCAAAGTCTCTAGCCAACATCACTGCGTATAACAACCAAACTGCAATTCCAGAAGATATTGATCGTATTGTCAGTATTATGGAAAAATGTCTATCTGCCGAGTCTGACGATAGCCAGGTGATTAAAACTTTCATTTTATGTTATTCATGCATAATAATGTCAACTTCTACTTTAATAGAATTATAGCACTGAAAATGATGGGGATTCTACTAAGATACTGAATGCAGATGTATACGTTATGCATAACTTTTCGGGTTAAACGTCTGTTTTTGGTAGCATGCAAAATCTCAAAACACAATTTTTTTCCTTTTTCAGATTAGCACTAACATATTAGAGACAGTAGGACATGTGATGGACTTTAAAGAAGAAGTAACAAAGAAATCAAAATCGACATCAAGAATACTTTTTCAATTGGACAATATTGCTCAAAATGGAATTACAAATGAAAAATACATGTCTTTTTCAAGTAAAAATATTGCATTGGACATGTATAAAAACATCGAAGCCGATGATATATACGTATCTTCCTTAGAGTTCGCAGACCAACAAAACATAAATATATCAAGAAAAGGAGCTGGCGAAAGGGATAAGAATGTTTATATTCCAAAGTCGGTCTTTAAATCGAATCCTGGTTCTGCCATAATATATTCTTATAGTTTTGGTAACCCCAGCTTATTTGTGGCAAACAAAACAAACAAAAAAGCCCATACCAAACAAGAACGAAATCGCAATGCAAAAAGACCGCTCGAGAACAGTATAATCTCTGTTAGTATTCACAACCACACCATCAAGAACTTGAAAGAGCCTATAGAGTTTTCTATAAAGGTGTTAGGTAATGTGTCCAGAGCAAAATGCGTTTACTGGGATGAGAATGAAGGTACTAGATTATAGAGTAATTTCATCTCAACAAATGCAATAAGAAGGGAATTTACATCCAGTGCAAATTTATTTAAGGAAAGATATGTCAACATTAACAATGAGGTTTAAGTGCTCCTTTACTACCAATAAAATACTTATCAACAAATTAGTATAGGTAACAAGAGCCTTCATATCTTTCCGGCAGTCATAACACTTCATTTTGTTTGTGCAGAATGCCAATTGGAATTTTCCACGGGCTAAAGACTAGTTAGGCCTGACATAGAATTTAAAAAAATAAATATATGTTATGTACATCGTGTTTCCTTACATTATACAGGACATCTTTTTCAATTTTTGCGTTAACTTTTTCATCACACCTTGATTAGGTGTTCGTTGTTTCAAGCTCCTAATAGAAGTTTGAAATAAAATTCTCAATTGTCTCAATTTAGGGATATGGTCAACTTTAGGGTGCAGAAGTGACGGCATCTTTACATCAAACAATCAGCGTTTTGTGAGGTGCAAGTGTGACCACTTAACAAATTTTGCAATATTGCTGGATGTAGATCAATCATCTTCATCTCCATTGGATTTAAAGATTGTTAGCTTTGTTGGTTGTCTTATATCTGTTGCTGCTTTGTCTTTTACAATTATTGTCCATCTTGCCATAAGGTATTACTTTCATACAAATACTTTACTGTTTGGTGCACGGCTTTAATTTACTTTGGTCAGATGTAATCTCAAACGAAGTTGGCATATCTTTTTCAGATGTTTTTATCTGGCATTGTATTGGAAATTTCATCCCTAGTTGCGAGTCCTGTAAAGTAAAAAAAAAATTAAATTGCGATGGGATTACAAAAGTGTGACAAAATAGGTCACAAATTGTGATGAGATATAAAGTGCGACGGGATTACAAAGTGATACATTACATAACATACCCTGTAATTTATTCTGTATTTTTTACTACGGGCGTTGTATTTCACAGTATAACATCAATATCAGACAGTAACCGTTTAATACTCAATTTAGCTGTTCAGGCGTCGAAGAATTTATTTAAGTTTGCGAATTGTATAACTAGGCAACGGAAACTATATAACTTTGCAAGAAAAAGTACCCCAAAAAGTTGATATCGCAATTGCAAAAGTTTCTGATTAAGTCAAATGAGAAGCGAAGAACATATACTGCATATATGTTTATAACGTATTAAGTTCCTCGAAAGCATTTGTTTATTGTTACAACCACTTCAATCTTTAGAAATCTCCGCAAGAAGTATCCGCAGAAGATACTGATCAACTTGTGTTTCTCGTTGTTACTACTCCTTATCACATTCTTAATCGGTGCAGAAACACATCATCAAACAAGTTATGCCACGTTACTTCTGTTTTCATTCATTTCTTCACATTGTCATCTTTTGCATGGATGGCTGTGGAATGTGTTGGCTTTGTTTCGAAGTGTTATATACGCATTAAAAAACCAAGGGAAAGGAAAACGGTTTTTCTGGACTTCTTTTCTTCTAGCTTGGGGTAAGTTAAAAGCAATTAATTGTTTTCATGTAGTTTTTATCTGGAAGCTGAATTCAATTGTATTTACTAAGATCCACCAATTGATATTTTAAATTTTTAATGTGATTTACGTAAAATTTATTTTCGTGCCATAAATCATACGACATCTCGTGTCTGTTATTTTTTATTGCAACCGCAAACCAAGGAAAAAGAGTAGCTAACTTAGCAGCCATCTTTTTATAGTAAATTAAAAAATTTCTGAAATGTTGTCTTTGTTAAGGAAAATTAACTTCCCATTCATTACGTCATTTATTTTTCTAGGTATCCCCAGGTATAATAGCAGGAGTAGCTAGTGTTTATTCGAAAGCACAGTTTAAAGAAAAGAATGCCTTGTAAGTTTGTGTAAATATTTACTCTCAATGAAAATAATTATTTCTTTTTACATAGCTTACTCTAAAACTTAGATAAAGCCTGAGATTTTAGTGAATTTATTGTTTGAAATAGTTGAACAAGGAAACAAGTACAGTTTTTGTTACTGATATAATTTTGTTGTCTACTCAATAAAATGCGTGCCAAGAAATTTAATAAATCTATCTCTCAATCTTTTAGAAAAATACGAATTTCTTTCACTGATCGAACTTATTGGCATCTTATTCAGAGATGTTTAATGAGCTAGGGTAATTTTGGGAGAAAAAATAGCCAACAAATAAGAATCTATATCAAGTACATTTTACGCTATAGCGCAAAAATCTTTTGTTTGTTTTATGTGCTGTAGCGGAAAATGCAGTCAAATGGAAAATAACAATTGAACTTATGCTTTTACCCCATCCCTTTGATAAAAATTGGTGGCCGACCTTGAAGCGCGTTTTTGTGGAAGATTTTTTACAGAGTTTTTTAAAGTTACTTGAATGATAAATCAATATTTTAAAGTACGTTTCTGTATACTTTGTATTAAGGTTGATTCTAAAACGGTCTTCAGAGTGCGGAAGAATGATATTAAACAATCATAAGAGCAGTGCAGTATGTAACACGCTTTCACTGGTATATTTAATTTTTACATTTCAGCTGTGTTGTGCGTGGGAATGTTTTCTATTATGCAACTTTGTTACCAGTCTGCTGTATCATTATGTTTAATTTCGCAATATTTATACCCATCATGAAAAGCATCCAAAATCATATCACCATAAAGTCGAAGTTCCAATCCAAAGAATTTTTTGGTCGAAGAATACGAATAACGTTTTCTTGTTCGTTACTCCTCGGATTGACGTGGGTATTCGGACTTTTTGCTGTTGGAGATTTAAGATTACCATTTCAGTGGATTTTTGCTGTATTGAATTCGCTGCAGGGATTATTCATCTTCATATTTCACACAGTTAAAAATGTAGAGGTGCAGAGATATTGGAGATTGGCCATTAGTATGTCAAAGTACAGAAACAGTACGACGTCCAAACAAACAGTTTCGTCAACAAATGTATCGCGCTCGTCAACTCAAATGAATCACCACTTACATTTAAATCAAATTTCGAGGTGAGAGTGGCGTTCTTTTTTGGCCCGAAGAAGGTGACAAAACTATATCCGACAAAAAATTTACCAGAGCAAATATAAGCTAACGACTACTTTATGGAAAACCCCGGATCACCCTGATCACTCCCTTTTGTACATCATCTTGTTGTGCGTATGGGGGCCAAGGCCGGGTGGTGCAAAGCCAGGCCCAAAATCTGCAAGCCTTTGCGGCGGGCGAATTTCCGTGACTTCTCAAGGGAATTTTCTAATTCGTTATAAAACCTAGCAAAAGGATCTTTTCGAAAATCCTAAAATTGACCCAATTCACTTGTTGGATATAACTTTTTGTCAGCCCTAAGCGACGAAATTTAAAAAAGGTGGCAAGAAAGGGCCGATAACTTTCAAAACGTCTTGAAACCGTTTTAAAATCTCTGCAATCTGTCAAATATTTTGTCTCAAAATTATGTGCAGGACTTGGATAAAATATCCGATGTCCTGGTGTAAATCATGCCCCCGCCACTAGGAAAGCATGACCAAAGCAGCCATTTTTTTAATTTTTAAAATGGATATGACTTTTTTAGGCAAAATTTATAGTTTTTTAAAGATACATTTTACATTGTTCATTTTAGCAATTCTAATCGGCAATCCAAATGAAGATGTAAGCCATATGCTTAAAGCGGTTCATCCAGCATGGAAAATATGATAAAGCTTGAATATAACTGATAGTGGTGCACTAGCTAAAGCATTTAGACTTAGGTTAACACTTTCTAATATAAAAGGAAGAAAGGCATAGAATTAGTTGAATTTTCTAAAAATGTAGTTATGATACTGTTTTAAATTTATGATATTCTGTAAGATATAAAGCCGTTTGAAAATAAACAATTAAAGATATTTGAACTTTCATTACTTACTGTAAGCCTTGAGGTCTGATGAAGACACAGAATATCTGGATGTTCTAGATGACGGATGCACTAGAGGTAAAAATAGCGAATCAATATAAACTACCTTATTAGAGAAAATTTCGTCACATTGTTCATACGGCATCGCTCATCTTATTGTAGAAGAATTCGTCACGGAGATCTCTCGTTACTAGCAATTTCTGGCAAAAAATCCTGCGGAAAAAATGTCTTTAATACAAATTTATTCTGAGAGGTAAAGTTTTCTTGTGTCGGAGCAAAGTAACTAAAGCTGTTCAATCTTTACACTGTATCCCGTTGGGATGAAAAAACTATTATACTTAGAAGCCTTTAGAATCGGTATACAAACAGCAAATTCAGGAATCTACAAAAACAAGCAAAAAATTGTATGTTGTACTTGACGTAGAAACCAGGTCAAAATAACGGTTTCTGAAGCTTTAATGATAGCGGCGGTGATCGAGAAAATGGTTCATATAGGTTTTCGCCTGTATTTTTTCTCTAGAGGAAGGGTATAGGCTGCAGATTCCGTCTGCTTAACTAATGATAAAAAATCTTATCACAGTCACAAAGGCATACACATTGCAGAATAATAAAATTATCAATTGTTTTTCACAAGGATCGGATATTCCAGATTTCCCTGTATGGGTGCTTTTTTTACCTAATTTTCAATGAATAAACACAAATTCTTTATTCGTTTCGGAAATGTAGGAGGAACCAGGTCTGGTAATATTGTATTGATTTCGAATACGCATTTGTTAACTTTAAAAGACAGTGAAACCTCCATAGTGGACATCCTTTATAGCAAATACCTCTCCACAAATAACAATTCATTCTAGAACAGACGAAATAACAGTAAAATGATCATAACAAAACATCTATGTAACGGACACTTTACGGATGCTTCTCTAACCTCAATCCGAGAGTCCGCAGCTTTCTGATATACAGGCGGCTGCAGGCCCTTGGATTAAGGTTGGACACCTCTAAAGCGGATGTCATATATTGTATCGATTAAATTCCTCCAGAGCAGGCAGGGTGGTTCGGGGTTGTTGACGTTCAAATAAAAACAAAAATAAATAAAAAAAAACTCAACGCAATGTTTATTCGTTCCGTTATGACGTTCGAAACGTTGTTAAATTCATTAAATTCGAAGACGTGCGTTGCTATGAGAATGCCTATTCTGGAGGTATTGTAAATCGGGACAATATATCAGGACATAATCGTCAACTAGTTGGTTTTTGACAAATTCTTAATTACATCCCAGAGTAAATTAATATCTGGTTTAAAATCAGGAAAAATGACCCTGTTCCGATTTATTATTACAGATTTATTTTTTTACTTTCAAGAATTAATAACTGAGGAAGAAATCAATTTAAAGAGATCATTTCATAACACAGCGGCTTGGTTTGAGATTTTTAATAATATTAACATTGAGAAGGTAGGGTCAAATAAGTTTAAACAAATACCACGGGAGGAATTTATGGTTTAAGCGCAGGAAAAATAGAAGAAGTAACATTGTTTAAGACAAGCAAATGAAGCTGATTTGAACCTAAACATGGAAATTTTGACCATGGATAAAATAGAACAATTTTTATATTTTTTTGTCCTGGGAGTACATTTCACTTGACGATAAACCTAGGGTGAACTATCAAATAAATAAAAAACTTCAGATTGACAAATATTTCTGATCCTACTTGTAAATAAGTATCATTACATCGATATTGAATGTTAAAATACAACTAAATATAAATTCAGGTAAAATAAATGAAAATTAGGCTTAAATTTGATGGATAGAGCAAGTATAAATTAATGGACGCAAATATTGGATCATGTTAAAGGTATTCTTTAAATATCTCTTAACACGTGGTTATAACTCATTTCACAGGCTGTAAGTGATAAATAATGTAAAAATACTATTGCATGCAAATAATATAACCATAAAATCCAGAATCGATTGAATTTTACTGGGCAAAATTTTAAACACATTAAAATTTCTGATAAAAAATATGACTTATGTAGCCATTGCCTTATTGAATCTGCCTAAAACGACATAATGTAACTAGCTATTAGCTGATTTCATTGTTTTACCTTATCATATCAGTGTTTTAACATTATCATAATGTCAGTACTTATAGCAATTACATTATGATGATACACACATTGAAGGGGAAATTTCCACTATAATAAGTTGCATGTATATTTAGTGAATGTATATTTAGCAGCTTTTTGTTACTTAAACTGTGACAATGCTTAGAAGAAATAAACAGCGGGGTAGCTAGGCACTACCAGAAGCAACTTTTAAGACATAATAATATGAGGGATGAGGTGTTGAATTTGACAAAACGTGAACTTAAATCATGTAATAAGTGCATGCTTAAAGAATTGATTATATTTCTTAAGCAACGACAACTCTATTCTGCCGTAACTTAGTTACAAAATTTGTTGGCTGTTCGCTCCTCGACAGAAACCTCATTTTCTTGGACTTATCGAAATAATGTGTCATATCAAGACACCTCACATAGCGCGCGGAAAACAAATTCACCGGTTAAATTATTACGCTTTTACTTTTAAAAACTTCTTGACAGAATTTAGTCACCTGACTGAATATCCAATAAAAGATCTGACGTTGCATTCGCAGCCTCAAAATAGTTATTTCTGATTACAAAAGAGAACAGCAATTCTGTTTCTGTATCTATCCTGATCTGCACATGCGCACTGAAAAATATAGTATTATTTTCTCCATCGTAGAAGGTCGCTGAAACATTACCTAAGAAATCCTTTTGGTTGCTAACTGATAATTTTAATTCATCTGGAGAGAGGATATACACAGTTTTCATAAGAACAATCCTAAAAGAATACAAGCCTCAGGTAACTCGGGCTACTTAAGGCCAGTCCTTTTTTATTTCAGGGTCATTTTCAATAAATCAAGTTATAAAGATTGTGGCATAATTTATTGGCCACCATATCATTATATGAATAGTAAAACGCAGAATTCAATTTTTCCGAAAAATTTAGATGACCTCATATGCCAAAAACGCGCTTTTCCCGCGCTTTTTTTCAAGCGGTTTTCCGCGTCATTGAACAACTACAATTTTTGCGACAAAGGGTGTAAAAGCGCGTCTTACGTGGTCTATTTACAGGATAACCCTGTCGTAAGTTTATATAAATCGCCAAAATGTCGAAAATGCGCATTCTAGTAAATCTAGGGCTATTTTTTGAAATTGACTACGTCATATCTTCGCGGGAGGTAAATATTTCAATTTGATACAGAGTATTCGAAAGACACTTCATGCCAAGACTTGCTTTTATGCTACTTCCCGCGAAATTAAAGACCCTTTAATGGCGCGGAAAACCGCTTGAAAAAAACCGCGGGTAAAGCGCGTTTAAGGCATATGACGTCATCAAAATTTTTCACAAAAGTTGAATTCTGCGTTTTACTATTCATATAATGATATGGTGGCCAATAAATTATGCCAGATCCTTTATAACTTGAGATATTGAAAATGACCCTCGAATAAAAAAGGACTGGCCTTAAGTAGCCCGAGAAAATGGATTGTCAGTTTATCTTCTTTAGACGAGACAGACACAATATAGTTTCATATTGTGAAACAAAATTTTATTTTAAAAAATGTTAATATTGACTATTACCAATTATATATAATTTATGCGAAGTTGAAATACATATAGCCGTTATTTACCCTAATAAAAATACCAATAAAAATACCAATAAAAATACCAATAAAAATACCAATAACAATACCAACAAGATGCAGGCGCTGCATAAACTATCTCGCTATTAAAAATGCACAACTATGAAACATCCACAATGCGACCCAATTCTACAATTTCTGCTAACAAAAATACAGCCTACTATCATCCATGGTTAAAAGTCGCGCGATTGAAACGTTTATGGTCTTAAACGGCACGGTGACAAAAAATCAAAATTTTGATGTCACCATCATGTTCAGCATACTTTTTTTGTTATCTGTGCCAAATTTTGTCGAAAATAAAGTAGTTTTAATTTTTGGACCAATTTTGGCCTAAAATGACATTTAGGTGACAAAAATCAAAATTATGATGTCACTATTATGTTCAGCATACCTTTTTTGTTAACTGTGCCAAATTTTGTCGAAAACAAATACCAATTTTGGCCTGAAACGTCATTTAGATGACTTCCAAGTACTTAGAGAGTTTAGGTACGAAGTTTAAATCTGTGACGTTGCAATTGACCATTTGGGACATTTAGTTAGTTACGAGTTGGAAACCTATCCTCGCAGGCGAGATAGTAAAAAGAAAAAAAAAAAAGAAAAAATAGTTACCAAGATGAGATTCGAACACACGACTACTCCCGTGTCGGTGCTCAGAGAGCCAAAAATTTCCATTTTGGGACGGACAGCTGTATTTGAATACTCCTCGCAGGCGAGATAGTAATAAAAATACCAATAAAAATATTAATAAAAATAACAATAAAAATACCAATTAAATACAAAAAGAAATCAGATAAACTCGTGGCAAAGGTCCTACTTTTCACATACCAAAGCCATAACTTCTCTGCTAAACCTTTTGTCAAAACAGAAAAAGGCCCCAGCCGTTGTTACTCTCATGCTTCTCTTGCATCCAACAGTTTACACAGCTGAATAATGCTGTAGTTTGGATATTTCGAAAAGGGTTACATTATTCTTTGTTGTGAGAATGTCGCCATATTTGTATTGAGTTTAAAAACAAAACAAAATTGAATGGACACGTGCTTTAAACTTTTTTTCTTCTTCTCTTTTTCTATCCTTCTAGGCTTAAACAAAAAGTACACTTTTCTGAAACATCATTCTTATAATCGTCGATACCATGCTTATGTGTACATTTAGGAGTTAAAAATAGTAGATGACTGCCTTCATTGTACACAAAAAGACAGTATACATGCAGGACGAAAATGCAGTGGCTGTGATACACTCCAACCGTATTGAATCTCATGCAGTATACTTCAATGTTTTAAGTTCTTTTTTCCTTACCAAATCAAACAATAAAGGCTGTGGTTACGGCGAAAAGAGATAGCCGTCTTGAACGATATGGCTATTCAATATGTATTTCATGAGATCGAGAGAGGCTTTTAATGGGCACTATCAGAATTATATAGCCCTTTATCTTAGACTTTGCTTCCGTTATTTGGAAGTTTCCACTATGCGGACTGCCCGAGACTTTGCTGTATTGTTTTTTCGCAGAAACGTGTTGAAATACGATAGCTAATTTCGACGCTTGTCCCTTAAGTAATTATGTACGCTGCTTCTATATTACACTCACGCATTGTCAACTTGCCAATGTTAAGAGCGGACTCGAAGAGCTATTTAGACTTTAAATCCAGACTCCTTAAAAGCGCCAATTGTTGCCGACGTTAGCATGGCAATTTTTCATGGGAATTGGAGAACCAGCAAATCGATTCGACTATTTTTCAACAACAGGCGCCGCAACTACTGCATGTTGATAAACAAAGCGAAAAGAGAAAAACAAATCTGTGCAAATCTTACATGCGTCATAATATGAAAGAAGACACATGTACTTCTTCTTCTAATTGCAAGGAGTGAAGAGCTATTTACAAACACTTCTCACTGTTTAACTGACGAAGATAAGAGGATAATACAAATGTTGATAAATTGAAGTGCTTTATAAACAACAAGTGTAATTATGTAATCACTTGCGCACTAAAACATATATAAAGACTTTTCAGTATTATCAGGTTATTCAAAACGTAACAGATATATACATCTATTGTATTTATTTTTAAAGGTAAGATTTATCTAAACCTTACAGCAAAGACACCTGAATGTAAAGTTGTGAGTAGAATTGTTGCCATTGCTTGTTGTAATGTAGAAGGTAGTAAGGTAGGATCCATTTAGGCTGTATTCTTAAGAATATCGAAACCATTAAATATATAAAAAGGAGAGAACTTTCCGAATTGAAAAAAAAGACACGGATTTCATAATTTTGTGTAATGGTTAAAGCTGGTGTAAAATTTCAAAGGAGAAAACTTATAGAAATAGAAATTAACTAGATAAAATAAATAAAATAAGAAAATGGAATTTTAGGCGACAGATTTAATATTATAATTTATATTAGGGTAGAAGCTCACAGCGAAGTTTGTTGTGAACCCGACAGAGTTACGACATGTTCATCTGTCCCATTTTCCATGACCTTTCTTATGATAATGTAAAGCCACATAACTATTCAGATATGAGTGGATATTGATATTTTTTTATATAATTGTTTTACACAGAAGTAAACAAAGGCCCTACCTGGCACTTTATTTCTTAGTTATATTCAATAAAGATGACCTGTTCGTATTATGATTTAGATGGCACCTTACATGTTAATCGCCTTCTTCCTTTTCATCTCTACATCAATTGAAGCTGTCGATTTGAACCAAATGTGCAATGAAACAACAGAAGGAGAACTAGTTGGAATTTCTCAATGTTTTTTGTTATATTGTTCCAAAAACATGGTGCAAGTAATGCCGTTAAAAAATGAAGAATGGTGCAAGGAATATAAAATTCCGAAAACTGGGCCAAGTTGTATTGTTGATGGTGTGAGCTATAGACAGGGTTCCATTATAGCTCAGAAGGAGTGCCAACTTGACGCGTGTGTATTCACCAAATTTACGTTTTACGATAATCGATGTTAATCTTTATAAACTTTTAGAAATTTTGTTTATTTTATGTATTAACCCTATTCGGTCCGGGGGGGGGGCGGATTCCGCCCCCCCCCCCCTGACGGTTTTTTTTTAATAACTCCTTATTGCTATGCTATATGGCTATAAAACTTACTGAGTTTTAATATTTATCTATTAGACACCTGCATGCCAAATTTTTAGGTCCCATACCTTTCAGAGGCTTTGATATTGGCCATTACTCGAAACTACCCCTAAAAATCTCTATGAAATCCTTATAATGGGGAAAATTGAATAACTCCTGTTAGGATTATCCTTAGAAATTGAAACTTGCAACACAACTTTGTTTTATTAAGAAGAATCATTTCGCATAATTTGGACACGTGATTAATCCGATTTCCCGATTGTTTCGGATTTTACCCGAAAATCAGAAAAAACCGGATTTTCGGGAAATTTTTGGCAATTTTTTAAGCGATCCACGTAAAAACCGGAAAATATGTTAAATAACTTTTATTTAGCTTTCAGAAACTTCAAACAGAATGCAAAAATTCGCTCTGGAACAAAAGTAATTAAATTTTAAGCAGATATTGGCATTTTTAACAAATTTCAAGCTTCTGATGGCGTCACAGAAAATGTGCTGACGCAAGCAAAAATTTATTGCTGCCATTTTGTTCCTTT
Source organism: Hydractinia echinata (assembly GCA_030067915.1). Lineage (NCBI taxonomy): Eukaryota > Metazoa > Cnidaria > Hydrozoa > Anthoathecata > Hydractiniidae > Hydractinia > Hydractinia echinata. The sequence continues at coordinate 44,268 of JASGCC010000295.1, read as the reverse complement.
TATGACGTACTATAAGAGTGCCAAGTTTGATTCAATTTGAACAACCCTATGAAAAGTTATTGAGGGGGGGCGAATCCCGCCCCCCCCCCCCCCCCCCCCCCCCCCCCCCCCGGTCATAGTATGTTCGAAAAACCCCGGACCGAATAGGGTTAATTGATATTACTAAACCCGTTTGAATTACATAAACTTATTGTTTATAAAAATATCCTACATTCCATTTCTTACTATAAACTCGACGTTAAGGTCTATCTTCCTTTAGAAAGAAAGATAATCTTAACAAAATGGACTGGAAACGAGGAAGAATTAACAAAATAAACCGTAAAACCGCACTTTTTGTCAAAAAGTTTATTTATAGACAACAACAGTAAATAAATACACACGTGTAATTATAATATTTTACTGCTTGTAGAATTTATCAGTCGAATACTTTTTTAATTCTTCGTTGAAAATATTAGTCGTGGAATTAGCGCTCTATTCGTTACTTATCTTAGTTTCTTAAGTTGTTATAGTTATTTTATTTTATGGTCTGAGTTTAAATAATCCTAGTAAATTTATTTCGCCAAAACTCTATTTAGTGTAGTTCATTTCTTACGTAATGCACGTTAAGATACAGATTGTGTAAACACACTTTGAAAATAAAAAAAAGTTTGGCGGCTAAAATTGTAGCTATTGATAATTATTATTTAGGTTGTGAAAAAAAAACTTTTGGGACAGGAGTGGGATAGACAACATGAAACCAAAAAAAGGATTTTTAGTTACTTCTCCTGTTCAATATTATGTCACTGAAATGCAACATCGTTCTTGATTCTTTTCGTCAGCATTATTGCATTGTGATCTGTTTCAATGTGAAGACAGCCATGAGTGAATAGACTGCATGTTTTCCGTCTAACAGAGCATGTAAATGTTTACTTCACGTTCTAGCAAAAAAAAAATATATAAGTCCGGCTTATAATTCTTTATGCACACACAACCCGCAGTCATCTCAGAAGAAAAAAAAGACGTCATTGTTGTCTTCTTCGGATTTAGATCATATTAATTCTCAGCATAATCACTGGTATTAAATGTATACCATCTTTGTTTAAATATGACCTCTCCAGTCCACATTAAAATACAGTCAAGCCTGCATAAGACGGCCACCCTGGTCGTTTTATTCAGTGGTGGTTTATAATTCACATTTATCTGAGACTCTGATGTTGTCGTCTAGGTTTCTTCCATTTAGTCTTCGTCACAACTTGTGGAATGCAAAAAAGTATTTGAAATGCGTAAACGAACGCGTAGTATTGCTTTACTACGCATTCGTTTTGCAGTAGAAAAGAAGGGGACGTTTGAAATCGTGAACCCCAAACACTATGATATATTTGTCTTACTCAGGCATTACCTTGTCCGTGGGATGAAAATAGTGGTCGCTGGCCGCGTTAGACAGGTGGGCGTATTAGACAGGTAGTCGTTATAGCAGGTTTGACTGTACATGAATATCTGCTTCCATCTCAATGTAACATCATGTACGAAGAATAAACTAATAAACGAGGTTTTTCTTCTGCCGCACCCAGCACAGCACGGTGTAGATTCTTATGAAAAACACAATGTACGTCGAAGTATCTAAAAATGTTTTATACGGAGAGCATAAATTTTGTACATACAGCGATTTGTCAACCCTTGCTTGTCATGGTGATTGTTGTAATTTCTAGTTTGAGATCTTGAATTGTTCTTTCAAATTTCTTTCAAAGCTGATACATTTGCAAATCTACGATATTAATATTTTAGTTGATGTAACGCTAAAAGCCGCCTGCTGCGAAAATAAATATTATGTATGCTTAATACTGGCCATAGTCTGTTCAAAATGGTTGCGCGTAGCTTCGGAAAATTTCTCGGAACCCCTTTTTTTTGCGGACTTTGTTTTCGTTTTACGGACCCTAATTTTGAAATCATGGCAAAACCCGTTTTTACCGGCTTTGTGTTGAACGGTCACGCGTAATAGACCAATCACGAGGCTTAATTTTCATAATAACCAATCCAAGTTCTTCCGTGGCCTCAACATGCCGACGGAGAAAACACGCTTACGAAGACCATTTTGGTTTGGAAGTGATGGTGTGAGGTTTGTAGGTCTCCTTGTGATCCTTTTCTCTTCTGACTACTTTTATTCTATAGGATTTATTATTTTCTGTATGTTTTCACATGTTAAGGTGAATATTTCATCACGTTTTCTAGCCTTGTATAAATGTTACTGCTGTTATAAAAACTTGTTCTGCAAAATAAAATTACTGAGTAATGTTTTTAACTGGACAAGGTAACAACGAGCTGTTTCATGTATTTCATTAAAAACCGAAGTTGTGATGAAGTTTTTATGGAAAGTGATATTACGCCTATACTCATATGCAACACGGTTCACCTGTACTAAACGCTTAGCTTGGTGTTAGCGACGGGTTTTTTTCCGTGTTTTTATTTAAACTGAAGTTGCGATAAAGTTTTATTTAAAAAACGTATTACGCTTATACGCATGTGCGACATGGTTTACCTGTACTAAGTGCTCAGCCCGATGTCACGATTAATTTTTAAACTTCCACGAAAACTTATGTGGCTAAATAACATAATATTGCCGATTGTTTTTGCTATGACTTCGGTTGTACACTGTGTTTTTATTTCAGCTAAAGTTGCATTAAAAAACACTAAAATGTGTGTGTGCGTCTTGAGTTACAACATACTGCATACCTGTACTAAAGCGCTCCACGTGAATTTGTGGCACAGTTTGCGACTTTTATTAAGTGCCCCACTGAGCGTTCAAAACTTAACCGTTGCCTCATAAGCTATACAGTGTCCATAAAATAAAATTTTAACTTTAATATCAACTTTACATAAAGCTAAGATCAGAAGAAATTGAGTAATACTTAATTTTTCGGTATATTAAATGCAATATCCTGAAACGTTCTTGCGTTAAACACAGTATAAACCTCCCTTTAACTTCAGGTCGTTACTTTTCTTATTTTTTTTTTTATATTTCAATTATGTGTTCCGGGAAGAACTATAGAAGTGAGTTATAATTACAACTTAACTATAAATTTTCACAGTTAAAAAATTGCTACATAAAAAGCGATGTTATTTCATCCCTAATTAAGACCAGCTGATATTAGAAAAGACCGTGTCAAAAGTAAAACAGGTTTGAAACTCACCATGATGTGAGAAATAGCTTTGTAAATTTAAACCGGTATAAAAAATTCAGCACCGGTATTAAGTTTTTGACACACGTGCAATTCCCAAAATAATTATAGTTAAACAATGTATTTCCTTGTTGCTACAATTACGACACATGTGAACATCACGTTGTTTTAAAAATAGTGCTAATAGAATTTTAAAAAGCTTTCATATGCACACTTAATGATCAATGACGATATAATATTTAAATCTTAAAATCCTATGTTATTAAGTAATAAAAGATAAAAAGAATAAAGGATAAATAGAACTGGGTCATTCTCCAAAGAAGAAAGTAGCTGTTTCAAACGTTAGAAAGCATCAAATTGGGTTTGCTTAGTCATGTTCAATTCATATTTCATTACTCTTCAACAGTTGATTATAGTTCAATAACTGTGTCAAAAAAATGCCAAAGAGACGCGTCGATTATAATGGAGTTATTAAAATGCGCTTGAGTTTTATTTCTGTTTATTACTAACACCTGGCACAGCCTTTAAAGTTTTTTTGACAGGAAGCTAATGTTTTGTTTTTAAACATGTAAAAAACCAGCACAACACGAAGTGCTGGTTTTCAAGTCTAAAGAATTTCATTATGCTTTTGTTTTGATTTTAAAATCAATACGTGACGATCTGTTCCGGTTAACTTTTGTCGTGTGATTAGTGACAAAACATAAATTTGTCATTATTTTTACGTGTTTATGACAGGAAATACTTGTGGTAACGGAAGCATGAACTTTAATGCTAAGGTTGAGTTAAAGATTGTTTCTTGTGTTTATCTTTAAGAAAGAGGTTTGTGCTAATTTTTTGGCTTTATGAGTTTATGCTTTTCATGCAAATTTTAGGTAATATTGTCTTGGATCTTTTTAATAGATATGATATTTTTATACGAACTTTTTTGTCATCGTGTTGTTTAAATAGATTATTGTTTCTTCGAAAAAGTCGATTATGAATTACTATGTGATCGTTTAGTTAAAGAAAATAATTTAATTAACGTTTGTTTATATGGCTGTTGGTATATCATGCAGTTTATTTATTAACTTACAGATATTAAACTCATTAATTCGAACAAATTTGCAGATTTTTTAGAGATTGGCGAGACAACACTATATCTGTCTCGCCTATTTCTGGTGTTTTTGTAAAATTTTACATCTGATTTTAGTTGTCTTATAAAAAGCTCTTGTCAATTTCTAGAACAAAGAAGCATAAAATATTTTGAATATAGAAAAAATTTAAATTTATTAAGATATAGAAGGATATAGCTTGACCGTAAACAGAAAACTGGTTGATCTTGTTGATTATTTTATTAGAATTCAGTCCGCTAGCTTATCTAAGAAGCATAATTTAATGAAACAAAAAGAGCAAAACAATAGAATAAAAAAATAAAGAAGAGACAGTCTATAATGTTCATTATTCTAGTTGCATATAAAAGGCTAACAATTTGCAGCATTTGCTTATGATATTATGCATGTTATAAAACATTTATAAGAAATATATATTTGTATTGATTGTGTAGAGCGTAAAAGCTTTCTTTTATTTCTTAATACGTTTTCGTACATAGCCAGGTTCTTTTTATTGTAAAGAACAGCAGTCTAGGAAAAAATATATTCTTCATATGTATAGAAAAGAAAAACAACTTTTCTTTTTGCTGATGTTGTTAGTGGCTGGAAGTGCATAGCTTTTAAACGTAGACTTGAGTTTAGTCTTGCGATTAAACTTGTTTTTTATATCTTCGCCTTATTTACTTAGGTTAACTGCACATAAGTTCTGGGACTAATTGTTTTCCTAGACATATTCTCTCTCTTTTCAATACCCTCTTCTCTAACTTCTTAATAGGAAACAACGTTGCAGCAATTTTTTGTGTTTATCTTTAACGAAAACATAAAAGGCTCAATGCTTACATACTTTTTTTTATGCAAATTTTAAGTAATATTCTTAACACGCACAATATTTTTGCACATACCTTTCGTTCACCGTGTTGTGTATTTAGACTATTGTTACACTGAAGAAATCTTTTAGGCATTAGTGTTGTTTAAATAGATTATTGTTTCTCTGAAAAAGTCGATTGGGAATTACTATGTGATCGTTTAGTTAAACATAATAAATTAAAGTTTGTTCATATGGCTGTTGGTATATCATGCAGTTTATTTATAAAGGTATAGATATTAGACTCATTAATTTGGATATAACTCACAATAAGATTTGATAATAAACTATTTAATGGAAATTTTTAATCGTCATGACAATGATTTTACATCGGATAACAGTTGTCATAAACGCTCTTGCCGATTTTTAGAACAAAAAGCGCATATAATATTTGGAATATAGAAAAGATATTTTAAAATAGTAAGATTGTAAATTAAGTCTCAAACTTGTTTCTGAGCAAAGAAAATTGTCTTCGTTGATTATTTTACTAGAATTTTGTGTGAGAGCTTAACTAAGAAATAGCTATGATATAAAGAAATAAAATAAAATAGAGCAAAAATAAAGAAAGAAAAGATAAGAATTAAAAGAAAGAAAGGAGAGCCTGTAATGTCCTTTTAAGTTGCATATAAAAGGCTGACAATTTTTCTTTGCAACATTTGCTAAAGATATTACGTATGTTATAAAACATTTATAAGAAATATATATAGTTATATTAATTGCGTTCTTCATTTATAATAAAGAAAAAACTCTTTATGGCTGATGTTGTTAGTGCCTTGATGTGCATAGCTGTTCAAAATGTAGTCTTAAATATTATGGCTGAAATTATTAGTTACTAGATGGTGTTTTAATTTTAAAAATGTAATGGCAAGAAAATTTCATTTTAGATTTGAGAATAAAGTTGTTTGCCATTATTTATTTATTTATTTAATTATTTATTCATTTAGCTTAAGTTTTAATACTGTGCATAGGTTTTGAAACTAATGGTATTCGTAGACATAAATCTCCCTCTTTGTTAACTTTATTCAAATAACGTTACCAGCTACCAAAACATTTATAACATTGGAAAGTAGAGGAAGGCCTAATGATGCGAATTGTTAAGCTGTATTTGACTCAATGTATTTCAAAAATGATTGTGGATGTATAATTGTATGTTTTTCTTCCGTCTATGTAGAAACATTATTTATATATAACAATTTTAACAGCTATTTATAAAAGCGAGAGGCAAAAACTTGAGATGGCAAACGAGATCATAAAACTTAACGTTGGAGGTGAAATATACACAACAACGCGATGCACATTAACAAAATATCCACAATCCATGCTTGGCGCCATGTTTACAAATTCAATGTCAACACATCAAGATGAACATGGCGCATATTTCATCGATCGCGACAAGAAAGTGTTTAAATACATTCTGCAGTTTTTACGATGTGGCAAACTTATTCTTCCCAGTAACTTTAAAAACTTGGATTTGTTAAAAACAGAAGCAGATTTTTACCAAGTACAGCCGTTAATAAAAGCTCTGGATGAATTAGCGACAGAGAAAATAGAGACATGTCAGATGGAGGGAACTAGGCAAAGAGGTTTGCTGTTATTTTCTGCCTCTGGACATTCTCTCTGTGGACAGTATTTGAATCATAATTGCGCTTACATACAAGATGCTTCATCTGCCTACCAATCCAATGCTATACAATTCTCATCTAAAACCATTCAGTTTAAGGATTTCAAAACCTTTTTAACATGTAGTAAGACGTGGAAGTTAGTTCAGACGAACAGTTTAAACGAAGCAAATGCTAGGGCATATATGTTGTCATTGGGTATTTCTTACAAGGAAATATTCCGTAATGATATTACATACAGCAATGTTGCTGTAGAAGAGTGGAGACGCAATGATGGAATTAGTATTGGTGTTTAAATTTTATTTATTTTATTTATTTTATTTATTTTATTTAAATTGAAGCAGTTTTATTTGTACTAAAACACTTATTCAACCACTTCCCCTTAATAAGTAGCAGGGACTTCGCCTGCTTTCGAGGAGACGGTTATCAAAGGAGTATGACAAATATGTCAAGGGTACGGCATGTTGTAAAGTTTAGCAAAGAAATTATTTAAAAGAATTATTAATTGTGTATATATTATATAAAGTTATATGGCAGGTTTTAAAAAAGACTGTAAAAGGCTTGATGTAGAATAATTTATACCTAGGAATACAATTTTTCTATATGCTTGTTTCATAAAGAATGTATTGAGATTATCGCATTGTTCCATGTAGTGCACGTTATACTCACAAGCCAAATTTTTAGGGATAAGATTAAGCGCGACCCTACGCACGTTACAAGGATTTCTTATTTCACCTTCACTTTACTTTCGTAAAAAAGATGCTAGGCAATGCTTCTAAGTAGGTATTTTTGAGAATAAGTAGTAATTCTTTAACTTTTGCAGAAAATTATTTTACGGACTTTTAGCCGAGTAAAATATCTGCGAAGGCTAAACGAGAAAGATATACCATGGAGGTATAAAAGAACAGGAGATACATCTTCTTTAGAGCTATTGAAATCATGCGTGATGCAAAAACAGATGCCGCATTCAGAGAAAACGAACTCATCTTTAAATTTGCCCGCGGGAAGTTAGCTCGATTGTTTAAAAACGAATTGTGATTGGCCAACTCGGACCATTGATTGACAAGAGTCGCCAAGTGTTGTGTGCAGTAGCAGTAGCTAACAAAAACTACGATCACAGTCCTTATAAAAGAGTTAACCAAATAATAAAAAAAAATAAGTTTGTCTGTTGATATTAAGTCACACGGTTTTAAAATGTTAACAAAATCTTCTTCAGGATCCTAAGTACATCATTCTATAAAAACATTGCTCTCTTCACTCTATGTTCACATTAAACATTTCACATTTATTATCTTATTCTTCCAGGCTAAGAAAAAAACGAAAGAAAAATAGCATGATTTTTTAGTAATTTCAAATGCTTTCTAAAAAAAAAATCATGCTTTTTTTCTTTCGATAAAAGATCTTAAATAAACAAACTTTAGCGTAGAAATGAAACAAAAGAATCATTCAGCAATTCAAAACATTCATAATGGCTTTTGCCCGCGTTTTTTTACATAAATTTTGCTTAAAAGTATGTCAGAAATAAAAGCAAATAAACTGTGCAAACATCAATGGATCGACTTGAAATTTTCAGAGACGTTTCCTTAAACATGAATTGTGCCATGGTTACAACGGCGTTACAACGGCGCATGTATATCTTATGTTTTAAGCCAGTTTTTGCAAGACATATTTTTAATGTTTTTCCACTTTCTCTCAAGAATACTGAAGTTTCCTCGTGCTTCTAATGTTTACATATCCTCTAAAGATGATTGGCTAATAAAATTCAGAAGCCACTTAGACCTCAGGCTTCAGGAAATATGTATTTTAATGGCTTTTTAAAAACGTAAACAAACGCAAGTATGCAGCAAATCTGTGAATATCCAGTGAACTTCGCATCGCGCATAGTTTCAAAGGACACCGCTTGCAATAGAAATTTAAATAGAATTTAAATGGACGATTCGTGAGTTGTATCTCCTGTTCTTTTATACCTCCATGGATATACGAAGTCGTAAACGAGGTATGTGTGATAACTAGTTATCATTAGCACGGAAAATATTATTCTACTAAACAATTTGTAAATGAAATGTATATAGCATTCGCAAACTAGAACTTCCGAATTTTTTAACAAAATAAATGATATACTTAAAACCCAACCCATTTCGAGAAGCATTTATAATCTTAGTTTAACGTTTCTCGTGACAATGTGGAACTATAAAATTAACAATTTAGAATTACTAAAATTATATTTACTTTCTTTCGCTGACCGTTTAACGTTGGAATTAGATTATATATTGAAAGTTACAAAATAGTTTTGCTTCCGTATGTTGTTTTGAACCTTTTATTGAGTGTTTCATGCCTTTTTCTGGGAAAACGGGTAACAAATTTTTAAGCTATTCAATGCATTTATCATAAACACAACAGTTTGCTGACTATTTGGTAAAAATCTAAACCCCACCACCCGCCATTATGAAATATTTTGCACTATGAATATTAAAAATTAAACTCCGCACATGATGTATATTTTGCTAATCTTAGCCAATCACGTTTGTAATATTTATTTGTGCGAATGATAAAAATAAAATATACCCTTCACTTTCCCTTACTTTTTCTTTGGCAAATGTAGCTAAAGTTGAAGCCAACTGGAAAGAATTTTTTTTTTAAACTTATCGTTTTTATCAAATAAGATTTTGTTAAATACGATTTGAGTCACAATGCCGCATATTATTATACTAAGGTTGTTCTTACCACGAAGAATGCTCAAAGGGCATATTTTCCTTTACGTAAAAAGAAGAAAGGAAACAAAAAAATGAGGAAACAAAGTAGTTCTTAGTTTTTAGTTTTTATTTCTCGTATTATACCGAGTATTAGACACCACATTGTGAAAAACTTCTCACAAATAAATGGGAGGGGGCGGATAACTTATGCTAGACTAGTCCAATTTGACTGAAACTTGGTACACTTACAGTAGGTCAGGAAAGAAACAAAATGGCAGCAATAATTTTTTCCTTATGTCAGCACTTTTCTGTAACGTCAACAGAAGCTCGCAATCTCTCTAAAATACCACCATCTACCTAAAATTCAATTACTTAAGTTCTAGAGCCAATTTTCACATTGTGTTTAAAGTTTTTGATAGTTGAATAAAAATATTTAACATTCTTTCCGGTTTTTATATAGTTTGTATGAAAAAATACCAAAAATTGCCCGAAAATCCGATTTTCCCTGATTTTCGGGTAAAATTTAAATAATCGGATTAATCACATTTCTGAAATTTACGGAATGATTCTCCTTAACGGCGTGTGATCAACTTTGGTTAAAAAAAAGTTTAAAAAAAATTCTATATATATGGTTTTTCGAATGTTCTGTTTTTTCTTTGTAGTACATGTATTTAAAAAATAAATATCAAATCGAACGTTTTCCTTCTTTATGAACACCTGGTTTGTACAACTTTGTCACAGGAAATCTTAAGAAGAAACCCTGGTTTTTAAAAACTCAAACAAAATAGCTACCAGTTAATAAATACAATATAGACTGTTTTAACTATATCCTTCGAGAAATATTACTCTCAATCAGCTTATTGACCTTGCAAGCTCGGTCTATACTTTTGACTTCGGGTAATATTTCTTGGTATAGATAGACAAAACAGTTTATATTGTATTTATATAATACTCTAAATTGATTATTTGAGGGTTTTTTGGAAGGACTCTTCATACAAAGCTGAATAAATTTATTTTACATCCCTTAGTAGAGTACTTTCTGCCTACTTTTACGTGAACATTTCTAAAAATTGATTGACTACATATGGATACGAATTCAGCATTTAGTTTTTTAGAGACACATTGTGCAATACTAGCAATTGTTAAGAACTGCTTTCCTGTTAGAGGTTTTTGCGGAAATAAAATTTCAAAAAAACTTTTCGCGTTCTCGCGAAATTAATTTCCACGGCTGGTCAGGTTCAACGGATTTCGTAAGAATTTAGTTTCGTGGATGATCGAAAATTTTAATTTTGAAATTATCTTTAAGAAGCTTAATACTAGCGCATCTTTTACTAATAAAAGTACGATCAGGTAAAAAAACAAAGAATATCGCGGAATTTATTGTCGTGGTTGAAACTTTTTAAATTTAGGCGTAAAAGTTCGTTGATTAAAACTTGCAGAATTGCGACTTGCAGAAAAACATTCATATTTTGCAGACTTAAATTTTCAAAAATACTGCGAAACTCGAACTTTATTTGCGCAAAATAAAGTAATCTGCCGTCAACTCCACATGTTAAGTTAAAATGTAAAAAAAAAAACAAGTTAAACTAAACTAAAGTTGTTTTAATTGAATTTTTGGTGGTGACAAAACAATCACCGGATTAATCAGATTTTTAACATTAAATTGTCACCACTGTAAAATTCGCGCATGATTAATTTTTCTCACCAAAGTAATTCCCTACACTTTTTTACAAAAGTACTATTCCAAGTGATTAATGTCTTATAATCTCATAAACTATTTGCACATATAGTGATAACACAAATTTTTGAAATTTCAATATTAGGCGTTTAATCTTAAATTAAAAAATATAATAAAACAGTATATACATAGTTTATGGTCTGACATCATTCCTTAATTTTAAACTGCCAAAGTTGTGTATAACTTCACTTCGCAGTACTAAATATTTTGACACAAAAGGTTCCAGTGATACAGTTTTCAATGATACGATTGACTGAACGACATCATGATCATTTCGAAATCAACATTTCGTCAAGACCTCTTCATGTTATTTGGGAACATGTCTTTAATTTTAGTTAAAGTCTGGACTCATTTTTACATAACCATAAAAACCAAGATGTCACAATAAGAGAAGCTACATAACCAATACTTATAAAGGTAAGAGTATATTCCATAAAAAAAATTAAAACACAAGGGAAGACATAACAAACATTTCACTACGCCATTGACTGCAATTCGGAACAACATTAAACAAATGAATTTTGCTGAAAACAAAGAAAACTTTGATAGGCTCCTACAGTGTGTTTTTCTGAGAAATGAAAGTATTTTTTTGTCAGAAGAAAAGATAGTCAGACAATGGAAAACATACAACATTGCTTTGGCCATTATTTATGAATTCCTCTTTGACATCTAAGGTTGTTGGCGTGGAGCCAAAATTCTGCAAAATTCCAATGTTTTTTTTTAGGTTTCCTCTATGTCGAGACCTTGAGAGGGTACCCCGCTTCTTTTTAATGTTTGCGTTTAGCAAAACAAACACATTAATAGAGAATTAGAAATAATTAAATATAAATTTTAATTCAAGTAAATAAATTTTTAAAGAATTACAGTGCTAGTTCCACAACCTAAATCTAAAACCTACGGATACAAAAAGAAGGTTTATGTCGAAACGTTTACTGAGATTTCATGCTTATTTATTAGATACCGGTGTGCCAAATCTATAGTCCCATACCTCTCACAACCTTAGATATTGGCTATTAATCGATATTACCCCTAAAATCACTTAGAAATTCTTATAATGGGTGAAGTATAATAACTTTCGTTAGGATTATCCTTAGAACTTTAAACATACAACACACCTTTATTCCATCAAGGGGAATGATACGTTACATTTTGGAAACGCGATTAATTCGATTTCCCGATTTTTCCGAAATTTACCCGAAAAACGTGAATCATCGGGTTTTCGGTCAATTTTTGGCATTTTTATGCGAATTATGAAAAAAAACCGGAACATATGTTACATAACATTTATTTGGTTGTGAGAAACTTTAAACAGAATGTGAAAATTCACTTTATTTAGAAACTAAAAAAGTTTTAAACCTCTTTCAGTGACAGACACAGGCTTTTTAGCATTTCGAAAGCAACATCGAAAACTCTTTAAAAGAAAAAGACACTGTGTTCTTTGTGGCTTGTTTCAATTTCATTTGTTAGATATCTTGGACATTTTCAGCTTTAGACTTCAGCACGTGATCAAACTTGACATACTTTCGTTTGTGTCTGTCAAAATGTTTGAAAGCGTTCTTTATATATTTCCGCCTATAGCAAAGCACAGTTTAAAAATTCTAAATTCGTTTATAAATTTTACGAACCAGAAAACGAAAATATGCTTTTTGACATCAAAGTGATTGACTAAAATAATAGTTGCGTACTATATAGAGGGTATTAGTAGTGCTAGTGTGAGAAATAATTGATATGAAGTGTGTATTTTGGGCAACTTTTAATGTTGGCTAACTAGCTAGCTATAGCCAACAAACATATTGTTTCTTACTCCTCCAAAATGTTTACATTCTATACTGTAAGGTCTAATATGTTTACCTAGTTTACTGAAACTTATAAAAAAACATATAACTTAGGCTATATTTATTTTCGTAAAAAACGTACCCAGGTTTTCATCCTAGCCATATATTATAGGTAGGATTGTATAGCCTATGCACACAGGGATGATGTGCTGCCCAGCTATGTATTGTTATTATTGTCACACTCCTCTGCTATTATGCTTTTACCTTTCCATTTAGTATACATTTATAGTAAACATATTTTGGCTCAACCCAGTGTACTGAGTAATCACAAATTGTTTATTGTTTCGGTTTGTCTGTTCAGATTTATATTAGTATTGTAGGTTTATCATTTCTTGAACATGTTCATGAAATAATAAACCTACAATACTAACCCCAAATTGTTTTTTGGTATGGTATCGGTTCTGGCATAATCAAAAAAGGTGAAGACGCCACTGAATATGCTGCTGTTTTTTTACGAAAATGTTTTTGTCACAGGCCACACATTTACATAAATAAAAATATTTAGTAGGCGTAGTGTAGATTTCTTCTTTAAGAAAATAGATTCAAGGCTCTTAAAATTGCTTTTATTCTCTTTGAAAAAGTTTCTTAGGCCACCAGGTTAACTTATTGTGGTAAATCGATCGAGTATTAAACATATGTTAGAGAGTGCTGCAGAGCTTAACTGACCAAATATGGTATTGCATTGAAACAAGATGTGGTTTGAATCAAATCATGACTGGTTTATTTATCTACAATTCTCTTAGCTTTTAAAGGAAACAGTTTCCTCCCAAAATGCCTATTTATTATTATTTGATTAAAATACATAGTTTTCTTTATAAAAAATCTAATGCTTAAATTCGAAAACTCAATCCACCAGACAACAATTAATTTTACATATTTTTTATTTAACTTTGCTTTTAGGTACAAATAAATGACAATACCCATAGTTATATATACCTGACGTGGGATAACACTCTGGCAATACTTATAGTAATGATATTATATAGCTAGTTATTGACAGAACATTTTTTTAATTTAAAAAATGACGACAATTATCTGTAGCTACAACTTTAAATTTCTTACAGGCCATAATTCTTAAAAAATCAAGGCTCAAGGGTACTTATGAGCACGCATGCCTTTACCAGGGATGGTTGCATTGCTCTTATTAGATTTTGTTGTATGTATAGCATGATGAAGACCAATATTTAGTCTAATTCCACCAATCCAAAATGCTCACGATAGTCAAGTCATAACGTTATTTACAGTTGTTTTAAAAAATAAAAGATATCCAATAACAAAGAATAAAGTGCATAAGTCAACAACATTGGTTGGAGCTCCAACTAGCAAGTAGTAATCAATGCTAGTGTAGCTAAAATATAAAATCCAAATCAATCAACTTTAGCTAGCTGTACACCAGAAAAGAATGTAAACCAGCAACTTTAATAAGCCCAATGGGTACAAAATAAATGCCATTATTTTTAGGGAACTAGGCAAAGAGGTTTGCTGTTATTTTCTGCCTCTGGACATTCTCTCTGTGGACAGTATTTGAATCATAATTGCGTTTACATACAAGATGCTTCATCTGCCTACCAATCCAATGCTATACAATTCTCATCTAAAACCATTCAGTTTAAGTATTTCAAAACCTTTTTAACATGTAGTAAGACGTGGAAGTTAGTTCAGACGAACAGTTTAAACGAAGCAAATGCTAGGGCACATATCTTGTCATTGGGTATTTCTTACAAGGAAATATTCCGTAATGATATTACATACAGCAATGTTGCTGTAGAAGAGTGGAGAAGCAATGATGGAATTAGTATTGGTGTTTAAATTTTATTTATTTTATTTATTTTACTTATTTTATTTATTTTATTTAAATTGAAGCAGTTTTATTTGTACTAAAACACTTATTCAACCACTTCCCCTTAATAAATAGCAGGGACTTCGCCTGCTTTCTAGGAGACGGTTATCAAAGGAGTATGACAAATATGTCAAAGGTACGGCATGTTGTAAAGTTTATCAAAGAAATTATTTAAAAGAATTATTAATTGTGTATATATTATATAAAGTTATATGGCAGGTTTTAAAAAAGACTGTAAAAGGCTTGATGTAGAATAATTTATACCTAGGAATACAATTTTTCTATATGCTTGTTTCATAAAGAATGTATTGAGATTATCGCATTGTTCCATGTAGTGCACGTTATACTCACAAGCCAAATTTTTAGGGATAAGATTAAGCGCGACCCTACGCACGTTACAAGGATTTCTTATTTCACCTTCACTTTACTTTCGTAAAAAAGATGCTAGGCAATGCTTCTAAGTAGGTGTTTTTGAGAATAAGTAGTAATTCTTTAACTTTTGCAGAAAATTATTTTACAGGCTTTTAGCCGAGTAAAATATCTGCGAAGGTTTAAGAACGAAAAAGATATACGAAGTCGTAAACGAGGTATGTGTGATAACTAGTTATCATTAGCGCGGAAAATATTATTCTAATAAACAAGTTGTAAATGAAATGTATATAGCATCCGGAAACTAGAACTTCCGAATTTTTTAACAAAATAATTGATATACTTAAAACCCAACCCATTTCGAGAAGCATTTATAATCTTAGTTTAACGTTTCTCGTGACAATGTGGAACTATAAAATTAACAATTTAGAATTACTAAAATTATATTTACTTTCTTTCGCTGACCGTTTAACCTTGGAATTAGATTATATATTGAAAGTTACAAAATAGTTTTGCTTCCGTATGTTGTTTTGAACCTTTTATTGAGTGTTTCATGCCTTTTTCTGGGAAAACGGGTAACAAATTTTTAAGCTATTCAATGCATTTATCATAAACACAACAGTTTGCTGACTATTTGGTAAAAATCTAAACCCCACCACCCGCCATTATGAAACATTTTGCACTATGAATATTAAAAATTAAACTCCGCACATGATGTATATTTTGCTAATCTTAGCCAATCACGTTTGTAATATTTATTTGTGCGAATGATAAAAATAAAATATACCCTTCACTTTCCCTTACTTTTTCTTTGGCAAATGTAGCTAAAGTTGAAGCCAACTGGAAATAATTTTTTTTTTAAACTTATCGTTTTTATCAAATAAGATTTTGTTAAATACGATTTGAGTCACAATGCAGCATATTATTATACTGAGATTGTTCTTACCACGAAGAATGCTCAAAGGACATATTTTCCTTTACGTAAAAAGAAGAAAGGAAATACTTAAAAAATGAGGAAACAAACTAGCAAAGTAGTTCTTAGTTTTTAGTTTTTATTTCTCGTATTATACCGAGTATTAGACACCACATTGTGAAAAACTTCTCACAAATAAATGGGTGGGGGGGTGGCGGATTTCGCCCCCTCCCAATAACTTATGCTAGACTAGTCCAAATTGACTCAAACTTGGTACACTTACAGTAGGTCAGGAAAGAAACAAAATGGCAGCAATAATTTTTTCCTTATGTCAGCACTTTTCTGTAACGTCAACAGAAGCTCGCAATCTCTCTAAAATACCACCATCTACCTAAAATTCAATTACTTAAGTTCTAGAGCCAATTTTCACATTGTGTTTAAAGTTTTTGATAGTTGAATAAAAATATTTAACATTCTTTCCGGTTTTTATATAGTTTGTATGAAAAAATACCAAAAATTGCCCGAAAATCCGATTTTCCCTGATTTTCGGGTAAAATGTAAATAATCGGATTAATCACATTTCTGAAATTTACGGAATGATTCTCCTGAACGGCGTGTGATTAACTTTGGTTAAAAAAAAGTTTAAAAAAAATTCTATATACATGGTTTTTCGAATGTTCTGTTTTTTCTTTGTAGTACATGTATTTAAAAAATTAATACAATGAACTTCAAATCGAACGTTTTCCTTCTTTATGAACACCTGGTTTGTACAACTTTGTCACAGGAAATCTTAAGAAGAAACCCTGGTTTTTAAAAACTCAAACAAAATAGCTACCAGTTAATAAATACAATATAGACTGTTTTAACTATATCTTATTGACCTCGCAAGCTCGGTCTATACTTTTGACTTCGGGTAATATTTCTTGGTATAGATAGACAAAAAAGTTTATATTGTATTTATATAAAACTCTAAATTGATTATTTGAGGGTTTTTTGGAAGGACTCTTCTTACAAAGCTGAATAAATTTATTTTCCATCCCTTAGTAGAGTACTTTCTGCCTACTTTTACGTGAACATTTCTAAAAATTGATTGACTACATATGGGTACGCATTCAGCATTTAGTTTTTTAGAGACACATTGTGCAATACTAGCCATTGTTAAGAACTGCTTTCCTGTTAGAGGTTTTTGCGGAAATAAAATTTCAAAAAAACTTTTCGCGTTCTCGCGAAATTAATTTCCACGGCTGGTCAGGTTCAACGGATTTCGTAAGAATTTAGTTTCGTGGATGATCGAAAATTTTAATTTTGAAATTATCTTTAAGAAGCTTAATGCTAGCGCATCTTTTACTAATAAAAGAACGATCAGGTAAAAAAACAAAAATATCGCAGAATTTATTGTCGTGGTTGAAACTTTTTAAATTTAGGCGTAAAAGTTCGTTGATTAAAACTTTCAGAATTGCGACTTGCAGAAAAACATTCATATTTTGCAGACTTAAATTTTCAAAAATACTGCGAAACTCGAACTTTATTTGCGCAAAATAAAGTAATCTGCCGTCAACTCCACATGTTAAGTTAAAATGTAAAAAAAAAAACAAGTTAAACTAAACTAAAATTGTTTTAATTGAATTTTTGGTGGTGACAAAACAATCACCGGATTAATCAGATTTTTAACATTAAATTGTCACCACTGTAAAATTCGCGCATGATTAATTTTTCTCACCAAAGTAATTCCCTACACTTTTTTACAAAAGTACTATTCCAAGTGATTAATGTCTTATAATCTCATAAACTATTTGCACATATAGTGATAACACAAATTTTTGAAATTTCAATATTAGGCGTTTAATCTTAAATTAAAAAATATAATAAAACAGTATATACATAGTTTATGGTCTGACATCATTCCTTAATTTTAAACTGCCAAAGTTGTGTATAACTTCACTTCGCAGTACTAAATATTTTGACACAAAAGGTTCCAGTGATACAGTTTTCAATGATACGATTGACTGAACGACATCATGATCATTTCGAAATCAACATTTCGTCAAGACCTCTTCATGTTATTTGGGAACATGTCTTTAATTTTAGTTAAAGTCTGGACTCATTTTTACATAACCATAAAAACCAAGATGTCACAATAAGAGAAGCTACATAACCAATACTTATAAAGGTAAGAGTATATTCCATAAAAAAAATTAAAACACAAGGGAAGACATAACAAACATTTCACTACGCCATTGACTGCAATTCGGAACAACATTAAACAAATGAATTTTGCTGAAAACAAAGAAAACTTTGATAGGCTCCTACAGTGTGTTTTTCTGAGAAATGAAAGTATTTTTTTGTCAGAAGAAAAGATAGTCAGACAATGGAAAACATACAACATTGCTTTGGCCATTATTTATGAATTCCTCTTTGACATCTAAGGTTGTTGGCGTGGAGCCAAAATTCTGCAAAATTCCAATGTTTTTTTTTAGGTTTCCTCTATGTCGAGACCTTGAGAGGGTACCCCGCTTCTTTTTAATGTTTGCGTTTAGCAAAACAAACACATTAATAGAGAATTAGAAATAATTAAATATAAATTTTAATTCAAGTAAATAAATTTTTAAAGAATTCCACAACCTAAATCTAAAACTTAGGGATACAAAAAGAAGGTTTATGTCGAAACGTTTACTGAGATTTCATGCTTATTTATTAGATACCGGTGTGCCAAATCTATAGTCCCATACCTCTCACAACCTTAGATATTGGCTATTAATCGATATTACCCCTAAAATCACTTAGAAATTCTTATAATGGGTGAACACACCTTTATTCCATCAAGGGGAATCATACGTTACATTTTGGAAACGCGATTAATTCGATTTCCCGATTTTTCCGAAATTTACCCGAAAAACGTGAATCATCGGGTTTTCGGTCAATTTTTGGCATTTTTATGCGAATTATGAAAAAAAACCGGAACATATGTTACATAACATTTATTTGGTTGTGAGAAACTTTAAACAGAATGTGAAAATTCACTTTATTTAGAAACTAAAAAAGTTTTAAACCTCTTTCAGTGACAGGCACAGGCTTTTTAGCATTTCGAAAGCAACATCGAAAACTCTTTAAAAGAAAAAGACACTGTGTTCTTTGTGGCTTGTTTCAATTTCATTTGTTAGATATCTTGGACATTTTCAGCTTTAGACTTCAGCACGTGATCAAACTTGACATACTTTCGTTTGTGTCTGTCAAAATGTTTAAAAGCGTTCTTTATATATTTCCGCCTATAGCAAAGCACAGTTTAAAAATTCTAAATTCGTTTATAAATTTTACGAACCAGAAAACGAAAATATGCTTTTTGACATCAAAGTGATCGACTAAAATAATAGTTGCGTACTATATAGAGGGTATTAGTAGTGCTAGTGTGAGAAATAATTGATATGAAGTGTGTATTTTGGGCAACTTTTAATGTTGGCTAACTAGCTAGCTATAGCCAACAAACATATTGTTTCTTACTCCTCCAAAATGTTTACATTCTATACTGTAAGGTCTAATATGTTTACCTAGTTTACTGAAACTTATAAAAAAGCATATAACTTAGGCTATATTTATTTTCGTAAAAAACGTACCCAGGTTTTCATCCTAGCCATATATTATAGGTAGTATTGTATAGCCTATGCACACAGGGATGATGTGCTGCCCAACTATGTATTGTTATTATTGTCACACTCCTCTGCTATTATGCTTTTACCTTTCCATTTAGTATACATATAGTAAACATATTTTGGCTCAACCCAGTGTACTGAGTAATCACAAATTGTTTATTGTTTCGGTTTGTCTGTTCAGATTTATATTAGTATTGTAGGTTTATCATTTCTTGAACATGTTCATGAAATAATAAACCTACAATACTAACCCCAAATTGTTTTTTGGTATGGTATCGGTTCTGGCATAATCAAAAAAGGTGAACACGCCACTGAATATGCTGCTGTTTTTTTACGAAAATGTTTTTGTCACAGGCCACACATTTACATAAATAAAAATATTTAGTAGGCGTAGTGTAGATTTCTTCTTTAAGAAAATAGATTCAAGGCTCTTAAAATTGCTTTTATTCTCTTTGAAAAAGTTTCTTAGGCCACCAGGTTAACTTATTGTGGTAAATCGATCGAGTATTAAACATATGTTAGAGAGTGCTGCAGAGCTTAACTGACCAAATATGGTATTGCATTGAAACAAGATGTGGTTTGAATCAAATCATGACTGGTTTATTTATCTACAATTCTCTTAGCTTTTAAAGGAAACAGTTTCCTCCCAAAATGCCTATTTATTATTATTTGATTAAAATACATAGTTTTCTTTATAAAAAATCTAATGCTTAAATTCGAAAACTCAATCCACCAGACAACAATTAATTTTACATATTTTTTATTTAACTTTGCTTTTAGGTACAAATAAATGACAATACCCATAGTTATATATACCTGACGTGGGATAACACTCTGGCAATACTTATAGTAATGATATTATTGACAGAACATTTTTTTAATTTAAAAAATGACGACAATTATCTGGAGCTACAACTGTAAATTTCTTACAGGCCATAATTCTTAAAAAATCAAGGCTCAAGGGTACTTATGAGCACGCATGCCTTTACCAGGGATGGTTGCATTGCTCTTATTAGATTTTGTTGTATGTATAGCATGATGAAGACCAATATTTAATCTAATTCCACCAATCCAAAATGCTCACGATAGTCAAGTCATAACGTTATTTACAGTTGTTTTAAAAAATAAAAGATATCCAATAACAAAGAATAAAGTGCATAAGTCAACAACATTGGTTGGAGCTCCAACTAGCAAGTAGTAATCAATGCTAGTGTAGCTAAAATATAAAATCCAAATCAATCAACTTTAGCTAGCTGTACACCAGAAAAGAATGAAAACCAGCAACTTTAATAAGCCCAATGGGTACAAAATAAATGCCATTATTTTATTTTATTTTACCAAAAGTTCATAATTAGCCCATTTGACAAGTAAATATGTGCATCACTTCGCTGGAAAATTAAAATTGTCTCTAAACTAACTTCGTTTTTATGTTAGTATGTTTATTCCAGCTGTGTATTTCACAAAATAGAAATGGATAGTGAAATAGACTTATTCGTATGACTTTTCTTTCATTTTTTTTAAAAAAAAATTTGTGCGATTCTTGGCGTTACGGAACACTTATTTTATGTTAAATTTGTAAGAATAGTCACATGTGGATATACAAATGTGGGTATACAAATGTGGGTATACAAACGTGGGTATACAAACGCGATAGAATAAATGAATTTACCTTTACTTAGAAAAAATGCCCAACATGTCAATGAGGCTGTGAACCCAATTGACATGTAGGCTTTTTCGTAAGGATGATTACATGTACACAATACTTTGTCATAACAGCTTAAAACACTTTGTAAGATTTTAACAAGTTCACATACACCTTATGGGTAAAAAAATGGGCAAACAGTGACTAAAGTGTTTAATACTTTTTTTGCCGATAACAATTTTTGCCGATTTTTTTTTTGCCCTTTTTTATTTGATGCCTATTTTTCAATTTAATATTTATGATACAATAACGGTAATAAAGAAAACGCAACAGCAGCCTTTATCAGTATGCTATAATTTTCTTTTTAAATAACGTTCCAATGGGCGTAGCAGAGGAAGAGAGCCGAGAAAAATAGAACGAAGGAAGTTGAGGACCAAAAGCAAAGGAAATGTTGAATTAAAAGAAAAAGAAAAAAATAATCATCAAAAGTGACTGATTTATATAGTTTTCATTTTCCTCTTTTGAAAGTGACTGATGCCTAGACTTCTAGTTCACTTAAAATAAAAATGGTGGCTTTGAACAAACATGCAATTCTTGTAATACTGAGAAGAAGAAAACATCTTAGTCAAATAATTTAAAATCCAAAAAACGGCTACGGATAAGACCTACAATTATAGATAGATATGTTAGTGGTGCATGGAATGCACCACTAACATTAACATATCTATCTATATTTGGTGCATTCTACTCCAAACTATGGGACTTTTCCCCTTTTTGCTGCTTGATCTATAGTATTAAAGCCGTATTCTGTCTATGTGCGATTTTTTAACTTTGCTAGGGAGACACGAATTGCGATATATAGAGGACGGCGAACCCGTGGATTTTACGGGTTTCCGACTAATATTTTCTAATTGCATTACGAATTCCTCGCAGTAACCTTTCCTAGTCAGGATTAAGAGATTCGCCAGGGTCTTTTTATCCTTCATTAACTTCTGCATCATCACCAATATCATCGGGTGCGTCAGCGATATCACTTTTAAGCATTTGTTTCATCATAAAGCACTTTTTAGAACATGCGCGGAAACTGGATTGGGCGCCACTCTGACAAAAAAACAAGCAACGAGATTTAATATTTCGTAACACTTTTTGTTTCCACAAAATAAACCATTACGATCAAATAATGGTCATCAATAACAACATTATTATGAGCGTTGGTTTGCGTTAGAAAATTTGAAGTAAGTGTGCAAAAGGAATATGCCTAGTTTTGGTACACATACATTACCCGGGCAGGGTGCGCGAGATTTTAATGTGCGCTAATTCGGAGTGCATCCACAAATTAAGATACCTACCATAACCCTAGCATAACTAATGATCCTGCAAGAATCTTGTTAGATAGCTATATCTTTTTCTTCTTGTTGTTAATCTATTTATTCAGGTCTGGCTTGTGTTACAAGGTAACGCCCAAACTGAATTGATACACCTCGTACCCATACCTCCTAATCCATACAAATATGTCCAGATCCCTGGATATTTCACCAATGGCGTCAGCTCCCCAAGCCTAAATAAAGCATGGTCCCCTAACATCCAAACCCCCATTGAAACCCGTTCAACGATATCTAAAACGCAGCACCAAACGAAAACATGTATGGTAGAAATGGCATCCCGTTTGTTTGAAATTACACGCGCCAGTGCACAACGTTTGCACAAGTGTGTTCAGTATACTGCACGAAACAGGAGATGTTTGTACAACACCACGGAGACAGGACGTACGGATCACCCGAAGCATCTCGGTCGGTAGGGTCGGTGATCGTAGCTATATTTTATATTTAACATTAGGACATTTGTATTCATTTATTGACAATTAAGAACGTGTATTTAATCTTTAATTCGAGAGTTTTGTGAATGCTTTTATGCCCCCACTGCTTGAAGTGTTTAGCACTTCTAGGCCTTTCGATATACCGGAGTAAGGTCGTACCATTGGAAATTGAGCTGACATTTAAGTAGTGGACCTGGGCGGTGCAGGGAGTTTGCGCAGTTTGTTGTCGTCGTATCGGCTGACAATAAACACAACTCCCGCCGGAGCATTCTGGGGGCTCAACCGGGATCCTTAGGTCTTTCGATTCCTTAGAACGGAGATCTCTGGATTCATCAAAATAACAATTCTTAGGATTTCACGAAGTACATTCTTTTTTAGGAAACATAATAAATACATTATTGCTGGTAATTTGTGGTGTAGTGTTGTTGTTGGTACAGAAAAGTCAGGGAGGCAAAAACAAAAACCACCAGGTAAGTGGGTTTGTTGTTTGTTGTTCTTCGAGTTACTGTGGCTGTCCCTAAACGAAGAGAAAAACACAGGTTTTACCATATATTACAGCTGGATATATTTATTAGGAAAAACAAAAAAGGACATACGATAAGAGAAATTATAGGTCTGTTTAAGAGATTTTGTTTTGCTTGAGCAGAGAAAGCTGCTTTCGCGAAAGAGTATATTGTTTAGAGATTTTGTTTTGCTTGAGCAGAGAACGCTGCTTGCGCAAAAAAGTATATTGTTTAGAGATTTTGTTTTGCTTGAGCAGAGAAAGCTGCTTACGCGAAAAGGTATATTGTTTAGAGATTTCGTTTTGCTTGAGCAGAGAACGCTGCTTGCGCGAGGAAGTATATTGTTTAGAGTTTTTGGTTACGCTTGGGCAGAGAAAGCTGCTTGTGCGAGAAAGTACATTGTTAAGAAATTTGTTTAGATTTGAGCAGAGAACGCTGCTCGAAATTAGGTATATAAAAAAGAGAAATATACAGGAATATAGAACGAAATTTAGGACGAATTTGCTGCAGAATTGGGCAGCCGAGATTTTAGTAAAAGTATACATACTTCAGGTTCATTTGGATCACGTGGAGTATCTAAAAGATAAAAAGAAAATAGGATTGTCATTGAGAACGTGGGGTTTTATCATTGGGAATATTTTTGGGGGGAATTTAGGAATTTTTATAGGGCTAGGGAAATTAGTTTTTGAAATTTTATTAGTAGGATATTTTTGAATTTTTTATAAGAAATGTATGCATTGCGGTCACGAGACCGCATGTTTGACGACGAGAGAGAGGCGAGCGAGCATGGCGGGGAACAGTCTCGCACGCGGTCGCCCGATTTTAGGGTCACTGATAAAAGAGTGACCTCTCCGACTCATTCTTCGTCAGACCAACGGGAGGCCGAGGAGGAAATGGATAATATCCATATAAGAGAAGATGGTCCCCCACCCTCAACGTATCTTAACAAACGATTTGATATAAAGGAAAATAGCCCCTTCGTGGAAAAAGGCGACCGATTTCGCGATTTGGTGACTGCCCTGGTACAAAAAACCAGTCGCAGAAATGACACCAAATTCGTTTTCGGGGAGTGATAGTGATAACGTGGTAGACTATCTGGAAAATTTTGAGATGGTGGCTCAGTATAATGGGTGGGATCCCGAAAAGAGAGTGCAAGCGTTACCCCTCTTTTTAAGAAGCTCCGCGCGGATATTTTATAACGGCTTGCCCGCGCGTACCAAGGCAGATTGGGAGGAGCTGGTTATAGCGCTTAAAAAGCAATACAACTCAAAGGACAAGCAATGGACCACCGGGTCCAGACTATATAGCTTGCGGCAGGAAGGACCCCTAGCGGACTATATTGATGAGTTGGAGAGACTAAGTCATCAAATGGGAGTCTCGGAGGACACAAAACTCCATCTTTTTATAAACGGTCTAAAACCGAGACTCCGAAATAGCCTTAGGCTTAAGCAACCGCGCCAGTACGATGCGGCGGTCAGCTTTGCAAAATTAAAGGAGGCCACGTCCGAGGATACATCCCACTTGGAAGGTAATTTACAACGGTTAGAAGAAAGGCTGTTAGCGCGTTTGGACCCGCTTCTCAAAGCTACGAGACCAGCGCCCCAACAAACCGTAAATGCGGTTGATGCTATCGATCCGGTAGGCACCTCCCGAGAAATAGCGCGTCTGCGTGAGGAGGTAAAGAGGCTAAAGAAAGTTAGAATGGAACCCCCCTTCCCAACTCGTCACACCAACACCCGGACCACGGATGGACAACCGATTTGCTACCAATGTGGACGAGTGGGTCACATGCAGCGGGTTTGTCCCGACAGGCGAGGATATCCTCAAAGAGGTAGCCCACCACAACGTTTCGGGAATTCTTATTTTGGAAACCATGGGAATTCGTCCCAATACCAACACCGTTATGAAGGGCCACCCTTTGAGCATAGTCAATTCCAGTCTATTCATAACAATGCAATGGTTCCATACGACAGTCATGGGAACCAAACACAAGATTACGAACCTTACCCTTCACCACCACACCATAGATCGATTGAGAGAGAACCTAGGGAAGAAAGAAGGCTTCACCCACCTGCTACCCCACATGAACAGCATAGCTCGCACTACTATGCTAGGAGGTCCAACATTCCACAGAACCGTCAAACTAGACCCGTAAATCCTGATCCATTCTCCGAGGATCCTTTTATTCAGGGTAAAGTAAACGACATGGGGTCGCCTATGCTGATAGATTCGGGAGCATCTGTCACACTAATGGACTTGGATTTTTATCGAAACAATGGCTTTCCACAATGGAAGGTCACTTGTTACGTGGGATCCGCGTTGATAAGTGCTAACGGATCTCCATTATCGGTTCACGGCGACGTACTTGTCGACTTTAACCTGGGGGGATTATCCTGTACCCACAGTGTGACCTTGGTGGAAGACCTTAGCACTAAGGTCATTCTGGGCACGGATATTCTCAGGAAAATGGAGGCGAGGATTGACCTGGGACGATGGGAGGTAGCAATGGCAAAGGAGGAAAAAGAAGTGTTTATTCCCCTTTTGGGAAGGAAGCCTTTAAAAAAAACATCAGGCCGAGGCGGTAAAGCGCCCCCTTTACAGACTAGGTCATCAGCTAGTCCACAAAAATCTCCCACGCTGACCAACGCGCACCGGTTAAGCGAAGAAAATATACCGAAGTATCGCGACGTGCTGTTGCCCGTCTCTATAGTTTCTACCCAGGACATAATTTTAGAACCATTGTCAGAGTCAGTACAAAAGATTTCTTGCGAGGTACCATTCTCGGAGGTAATCTTTAGCCCATCGGAGACAATAGAAGACAATCAGCTCTTGACAAAACCTACATTGTCGCAAAAGGCCAGGGAGGAGTACACTTACAGGCGGTAAATTCCACAAAAGAAAAAGGGATAATACCAGCTCGGACAGTTATAGGTCAAGCGGAGTCTTTTTCCAGGGTGTGCAGCTCTACCCCTCCTAGCACAGAAAACAACATGCCGTTCGACGAACAAGTTGTAGGAGACAAATGGTTAAACCAGCTTCTAGAGTCCAATGAAGCTCTATTTGGACAAACATCGGCGGATTTATGTACAACCACAAGTGGCACGCAGTCTAATGACTTTGGAGAATCGGCTCCTACAAGGCAACGGCCGTATAAGCTTACGGTGAAGCAAACTCTCGTTCACGAACTAGATGACATGCTGGACAACGTAAGTATTGAGGACAATGTGGCACCATGGAGCGGCCCATGTAATATGGTGCCGAAAAAGGATGACAGTGGCAGACGTTGTGTGGATTTTCTTAGATTGAACGAATGGACGGTGAAGGAGAGTTATTCCCTTCCACGGGTCAAGAGAGAATTGGATGGTAGGTATTGTGACACGAAGAAAGACAGAATGTGCATACAGAAGGCGGCAAAGGTAAGATATAAAAAAAGAAAGAAAGGAGAACAAAAAAAAAAAAAAAAAAAAAAAAAAAAAAGAAGAGAAAAGTAAAGAAAAGAAAGAACAAAAAAATAACTGAAATATGAAAAAAAAAAAAAAAAAAAAGAAAGAAAGAAAGAATTTATATTTTATACGAAGAATATTTATAGTTATACGAAGACATTGTGAAGAACATATTTAACGTTAGGGCAAATTTTTACTTATCTTGAAGTTGATTATATGTTTTAATTTTTACGGAGCCTGTTATAGGTATTTAGGGATATTATAGAACATATTTTACGTTACGGAAATTTTTAGTTTTTTACAGTTGGATATTTATGGTAACCTTTATGCAGCCTGTTTTAGATTTTAGGAAATTTATATTTTTATTGATCCGACCCATACAAAGCCGACGAAACCTACGAACGATTACGACACACCTTAGAAACAATATTGCAGTTAACATGAATATTTCTATGGATATTTAAGCAAACTTACCATAAGAAGAAGCCATCCTTTCCTGATGCTTGGCGCGTCTTTAATCAAAACAAAGGCTCACGCAACATTGAACAACATACCTGTTAAGCACCAACCTCAGGCCATTTTATGCAGAATGCAGCAACATCCTATTCGTGCTATTTTATGCAGAATGCAGCAAAATCCTATTCGAGCTACTTTATGCAGAATGCAGCCACACCCTTTCGTGCTACCAGTTACGCAACAACGTCGTATTCACGCTACTTTATGCCGAACGTGCTACCAGTTATGCAACAACGTCGTATTCACGCTACTTTATGCCGAAATGATGCATGAGAAAATTCCTTCGACCTGGTTACAATGAACATCACGTATTATTCCTTCCGCTACATAAGCTGACTTCCGCCCATTACGCTCACACTCCTTTGTATCTTAGACCGCGGGGACGCAGTCTCAAAACGGGGAGGGTAATGTTACAAGGTAACGCCCAAACTGAATTGATACACCTCGTACCCATACCTCCTAATCCATACAAATATGTCCAGATCCCTGGATATTTCACCAATGGCGTCAGCTCCCCAAACCTAAATAAAGCATGGTCCCCTAACATCCAAACCCCCATTGAAACCCGTTCAACGATATCTAAAACGCAGCACCAAACGAAAACATGTATGGTAGAAATGGCATCCCGTTTGTTTGAAATTACACGCGCCAGTGCACAACGTTTGCACAAGTGTGTTCAGTATACTGCACGAAACAGGAGATGTTTGTACAACACCACGGAGACAGGACGTACGGATCACCCGAAGCATCTCGGTCGGTAGGGTCGGTGATCGTAGCTATATTTTATATTTAACATTAGGACATTTGTATTCATTTATTGACAATTAAGAACGTGTATTTAATCTTTAATTCGAGAGTTTTGTGAATGCTTTTATGCCCCCACTGCTTGAAGTGTTTAGCACTTCTAGGCCTTTCGATATACCGGAGTAAGGTCGTACCATTGGAAATTGAGCTGACATTTAAGTAGTGGACCTGGGCGGTGCAGGGAGTTTGCGCAGTTTGTTGTCGTCGTATCGGCTGACAATAAACACAACTCCCGCCGGAGCACTTGCACATTTTAATGGTATTTGTAATGTTACCTACCTATGTTACAGATAGTTACTGTTATTATTACCTAGCTAAAGTAAAAGTACCCAGCTGCATAGACAAAAACGTATTTTTAGTCATTGGTAGCTAAACCAACTAAACCTCAAGTTTTCAGTCTCCCTTGAGTTATGACCGGTTAATTACAGAATGGGTAGCCATGACAGTTTAAAAGAGAAGCCCAAAGGTTAATTATTCCACTGTAATTAGATGATATATCCATAACCAACTTTTTTATTAGGATAAACTTTAAAAATCCTGAGAATGAAATAAAAAATTCTGGGTATTTTGAAGAAGTAAAGATAGACAAGTTGTGTTTTTATGCAAACAAAAGTGACGATAAAGTTATTGTTCCAAATATTGGGAAAATGAGTCATGCTGCCGTTAGCAATAAGCGCAGCTTAACAGTTTGTATTGCACTTAATGACCTAATAACTCCTAAGTTCAATATGAACATTGAAAATGAACTTTGGCAAATTCAAATTGTGCAAAACAAAATTTACGGTCTTGTCTACACTGCAGCCGGGTTTTACTATCTCTTCAGTGCTGTACAATCTAGTGTGACTGGGATAATATGTGAAGTCGTCACTCTATAAACACAACACCAGTGTAGTCAAAACCTTTTCGTGGAATAATTTTTATTTGATTTATTTTTAAGACTGGAGTTAACAAACGGCATCAAAGGTATTTGTTATTATATTAAAATAATTAGCGGGGTAATAAATAACTTGTTAATTAACCTTATTAGCCTGTCTACACAGGAGAATATAAATGCAGAATACGTTGGGTCAATGCCAACTGCTGTTGCACGATATTGCCTAGTCGAAATGACCGGCTTAGAAGTCGTTTGTACTTTTGTTAATATCAATTACAAATGTCTTTTTCATGGGAGATTTAACAAATTTTCTCATCTTGTCATACATCACCGCATATTTGACAATTTTTAGCAAGAATTTTATGAGCATCCATTTTTTAAGTACGTGCTATACTAAAAGTTCGAAAAGAAGTGATAGTTGAGCAATAATTCAAAAATCAACTTATAAGTTATTAAACATCCTCAGATGCCTTGGGTTTTGTGACCGTTCAACATTTTGCATAACTTGGCTGCGAATAAGACCAGCAAGCTTTGTAAGGTGGTTCATCAAAGAGCAAAGACAAAAAAAACCTGAAGCTTTTGAAGGAAAGATGCACAACAACAGTAGGGAAAGCTAAGGTTTAATTGAAGTTAACAAGGAAACGATGATGCCTCTATAAAATCACCGCAATGAGAGACTATAAATTGATGTCAATTATTCCGACATCCGATAATTGAAGTATCGGAAATAAAATGTATCAAGCTTTTACGTTAAAGGTTTAAGAATGTCTAATTGACACCCACGTCACAACGTTGCGATTAAATAACGCGACAAGTTGTTCTGTGTACCGTAGTCACGAAATAGCGTGCTATAGATAACTGAAAGTAAAACGATATTTTTTGCGTCACGCATTAAAAGTGATATTCGATAAAGGATTTTTTTTTTAAATTATTACAAAGTGCTAAAACTATATTTAAAAGGTTTCATTCATAACACCTAATTCCGGAGGAAAGAAAGAGAATTACAAAGTAATAACTGCCAAATTTTCTTGCGTTTACTTTAACCTATTTTCTTTTTAAAATATATTTACAGGACTTTGTACAAAATTAGTTACACTATAAATTGTTCCACTCAGCAGTTATTGCATCCAAGGATTCCTCCTGTACTTCACACGTATTATTTTTTGTCTGCGCGATTCTGGTTTGCAACTTTCCCATATGCATTTCATCCATACTTCTAAAAACGACTGTAAAGAGTTATCTAATTCTTTATCTGTTGCGGGAATCGGCGATTGGCGTCTAAGTCTCACAAGGAGTTTCGATTTAAGGTCTTTCGGTTTTAACTGTAACTGTAGAAAAGGATTTAGCCTATCGTGATTAAAACCTAAAATGATAAAATATATAGTTTATCATTAGGAATTCCAGTTCCATCGTTTTCTTACTAAAGCAAATGTTAGAAAATACAGAAAATAGACAATTTTATGCTCAATGAAAAGTAATAGCTTCTACCTACCATGAGCGCAATTTACAATGTATATGATGAAAACCAATGTAGAACATGTTGTTAGCTATAACAAAAGGTTTTATATGAGAACTAATAAGCAAAAAGCTATATAGAAACAACTAACATTTGTACAATTTGTGATTAAACGATATGTTAATTTAATATGGACATTGATCTCGACGTGTATTTACCTTGATTAATAACTTGCTCATCTTGTACTGAAATTTTTAATGTCAGTGTGTTTGTTCGTTTAAAGTATAAAACATCCGAATAACGTGTTGTTAATGTCATGTGCACGGATATATGGAAACTGATTGGGGTCAACAATGAGGTTGGAGTCAAAGCGGAATTTAAAACGGTTCACACTGTAGCAGTTTCGCAGATGGCGGCCAATTATACACTGTTTTTAGATGCTTGTCTTTTTTTGTTGACACGTACAAAGAATTGTTTACTCTTGTTGTTTCCTGATAAAATATGTTAACTCATGCTGATTATTTAATTACCTAAAAGAATGTGATATTGAAGTGAGATCAACTTAAAGGAAATGGTTTCCTCTAGCGATGGATACTAAACACTTTTAAGAGGGTAGCACCTTCAATACCTACTTCACAAAAAATGGTTTCTTGTACCACATGTATACAATAAAACGATTCTCGTGCTCTTTAAAAGCTAAAATCCTTATGTAGGTAATACCGCGGATTAAGCAATGGTACTACAACTAACATCAAATCTTCTCAATTGTAAAATAAATATAAAAAAACAAAAAACAAAAAAAGTGAAACCAGCCAGAAATTAAAATGATTAAATTAAAAGGCATTACAAATCATGCAGTGTCTTTTATTTAAAAATTCATACGATATTGGCAGTTATGATTAATCAGATATGATTTTAAAAAAAGTCGCATGTTTATAGCCAATATAATACACTACATGATTAATCATATATGATTTATCATACCCACATGATGTATTAAAAAGATCAAAAGATTTCTTTTGTTACACTATCTTAATCATCCCTGACTTTTTGTGAGGGCAACTAAAAAATAAAAAACTCAAACGAAAAAACGGTTTTTGCAGGCGACTCTTATTGTATGTTTAATAACAGATAAAAAAGAAGGAAAAAAGAGGCTCGAGCCCTGACTACAAAGACGGCAGAAAGCTTGTAATTTGTGAGTGAGAAAAAAACAAAGAACAACAACAAGTATCTAGCAACAAGCTTTGTTTAATTTCTTTCACAAATAAACTAAACTTCCGAACCAAAGTTGCTTTCGCTATTTCAGTTTTGATGTAATTTCTAGCTTGCCCATTACACAAAACTATATAGCAAAGGAATAAAAAAACATGTAAAAGAATCATTTTTTCGCTTTTCGCTTTGCCAGATTTAAATTTTGGATTCTGAATGGGTAACCCCTTGCTGGCTCTTTTTCGTTTTTATTTCTTTCTGCTACAAATTGCATTAACCAAACCCTGCAAGAAATTGTTTTTTTTTTTTCTTCCTTCGCGAATTTGTTTATTCTTGGCTTCCTCACAACAAAAGTCAGATATGGTTAATCGCATAGTGTAAATACGAAAAAATCTTGTGATCTTTTTTAATACATCACGTTAGTAACGATTAGACTGTAGTACACCTATATGAGTAATCTTATATCAACATTAAAAATCATGCCATCGTGTAATATTTAAAAAAATCATAAAATGTTTCGACCGTTATGATCATCAACATCATAAGTTGCACATGTTTAATCCGAAGATTAAACATTAGGCATCGCTAACGTTTGTGCAACGGAAGTAAAAATATATCAGAATAAAATATGATCTTAATTTGGGAAATTATTTTCAGTACTTTCCTTGTTGGCTTATTGCTTGTTGTTCCACGGGTATAGAGGGCGGCAACTAGATATTTTTTAAATCCCCATACTTACATCATAGCGTGCAATGTTCTCCGGTAATTGCCTCATAAAAAGTTATTATAACGGGGTTAATATTTGCTGTTTTTCAACTACTCACAAAATTACAAAGCTTTCTCCCCCTTTGTAGGCCAGGAAATCAAGTCTTTTTTTCATTTTTTTTCATTTTTTCTTTCTATATACTGCAATAAGAGAGGCATCGTTGCAAGAACCGTCTTTTTCCTCCAAGTTTTTGTATTTCTGCCTTCCCTTATAAAAAGTGAGATACGATTATTCACATTGTGTGTACGAAAGAAACCTTGTGATCTTTGGACACAGATTCAATACGATAAATATATAGCATCTATCATTGTGGTGTATCATAGCCTTTAACTATACTAAACACTCTAGAACAATACTCTTGCCTATATTTAGAACAAAATGATTGACTTTGTAACTTTTAGTTCTATATATATATTTTTAGAACATAATGAAGCAAGAGGTTGTCTTTTGTTATTGCAACATATTTCATTCGCATCTTTGTTATATAGATTTTAATCACAAATGTAGAAGAAATGAAAAGCAGGTAGTAGACGCCAAATCAGTAATTGCGTGAGATGTCAATAGAACCACAACTCTATTGGAAAACAGCTATAGCATCAGTATTCGTTGGAACATGGTCAATAGACCCCAGACCTATTAGTATCACTATATAATCAAATGATATTCACCTTCCTGCACAGCTGTTTAAGAAGTAGGACTATTTTTAAATAGTATTGCAGAAAAAGGTTACAGTTGCTGTTGTAATAGACGGCGGGCATTTATTCCAGAGCATCCAATCAACAAAAACAGCTTTTAAAGCGAAGAACAAATTTCTCTTCAATTCGCCGAAGTTTAATGTTGCAAAAAAAATATTTAACTATACATTTTCTTTTCGAAGAAAATTCCAGGCCAGGAATCTTCTATTTTCAATATTCTATTGACCTTTTAATACTCTCTCTCTCTATTGGAAAGGCACAAATCAGAAGATACTACACGTAACAACGGATTAAGTAGATAATTCAGGAGGAAAAGAGAGAGATTTATTAAAGCGATAAATAGAATATGAAATAGAAGATTCCTGGACGGATTTTCTTTCGAAAGTAAATGTATCAGTTAAATTTTTTTTTGCAACATTAAATTCGCGAATGAACGAGAAATCTTTGTTCTTCGCTCTTAAAAGCGTTTTGTGATTGGATGTCTCGTGTGAAGTAACTACTGACAACCCGCCGTCTATAAACAGCAACTGTATACCATTTCAGTCGCAATAGCAACTATATACAAATTAAGTCTAACTTCTTAACAAGCTGTGCACGGAAGGTGAATATCGATGGTGAATATAATAGTGAATACTCTAAGTAATTAGGATGTGGTCTATTTGACATGTCACGGACATCACTGTATGCTAGTATAGTGTTTTCTCTATAGTGTCCTTGGATTGGTCTATTGACATCTCACACGAATAACTGATAGCTCTAACTACCATTCATTCATTATCTTACAATGTTGCGTGCAGAAAATGTACTATACATAAGTGGAATGAAAATGTTGCAATAAAAAAGACAACACTTCTTTGCTTCATTATAATGTTCTACAAATATATATAATAGAAGGACTAAAGTTACAAAGGTCAATGCATTTTGTTCGGTAGAAATAATAGCTCAAGGATATTGTCCTTAGACGTGTTTAGTATAGATTAAAGGCTATGATAACACGCACATGAACAATCGTATTATGATTTTATCGTATGAATATCATGTGTCCAAAAGATCACAAGGTTTTTTCGTACAACACAATGTGAATAATCGTATCTCCACTGTGTGGTTTATAAGGGAAGTCAGAGAATACAAAAAATTGGAGAAAAGACGTTCTTGCAACGACTGTTTATTGCAGTTTATCAGAATGAAGAATAATGAAAAAAAATGAAAAAACGAGCTGATTCTGTACGAAGGGAGAAAAGCTTTGTAATTTTGTGAGTAGTTGAAAAAACATGTAACAAATATTAACCCCAATATACGATTTATATGAGAGCATATACCGGGAGAACATTGCACGCTATGATGTAAGTTTGGGGGATTATTAAAAAATATCTCTTATGCCCGCCGTCTACGGTGGAACAAAATCAACAAAACCAACAGAGAAGTCTGAAAATATTTCCCAAATAGATCATATTTAGTTCTATATCTTTACTTCCGTTGCACAAAAACTTTAGCGATCCTAATGTTTAATCTTCGATTAAACTAGTGTGCAACTTATATGTGATTGATATAACGGTCGTAACCATTTTATGATTTTTTAAAAATATCACGATGCATGATTTTTAATGTTGAATAAGATTACTCATATAGTGTACTACAGTCTAATCGTACTAACGTGATGTATTAAAAGAATCACAAGATTTTTTCGTATACACTATGCGATTAACCATATCTGACTTTTTGTGAGGGGAAGCCAAGTAAACAAATTCGGAAGAAAAAAACGATTCTTGCAGGGTTGGTTTAATGCAATTTGTAGCAGAAAGAAAATAAAAAACGAAAAGAGCCAGCAAGGGGTTTACCCATTCAGAACCAAAAATTTAAATCTGGGCAAGCGAAAAAGGCGAAAATGATTCTTTTAACATGTTTTTATATTCCTTGCTATAAGTTTTGTGTTACTGGGTCAGTAGAAATACATCAAAACTGAATAGCGAAAGCAAACTTTGTTTCGGAGTTTGTTTATTTGTGAAAAGAAATAAACAAGCTTGTTGCTACTATACTTGTTGTTGTTCTTATGTTTTTTTCTCACTCACATAATACAAAAGGCTTTCTCCTCTTTGTAGTCACAGGGCTCAGACCTCTTTTTTCCTTCTTTTTTTATCTTTAATAAAACTACAATAAGAGTCGCTGCAAAAACCGTTTTTTTCGTTTGAGTTTGTTTATTTTTTAGTTTCCCTCAAAAAGTCAGATGATTAGATAGTGTAAACAAAAGAAATCTTTTGATCTTTTTAATACATCATCGTGGGTATGATAACATCAATATATTTAATCATGTAGTGTATTTATATTGGCTATAAACATGCGACTTTTTTTAAAATCATATCTGATTAATCATAACTGCCAATATCGTATGAATTTTTAAATAAAAAGACACTGCATGATTTGTAAATGCCTTTTAATTAATCATTTTTACTTTCTGGCTGGTTTCACTTTTTGTTTTTTGTTTTTTTATATTTATTTTACAATTGAGAAGATTGATGTTTAGTTGTAGTACCATTGCTTAATCCGCGGTATTACCTACATAAGGATTTTAGCTTAAAGAGCACGAGAATCGTTTTATTGTATACATGTGGTACAAGAAACCATTTTTGTGAAGTAGGTATTGAAGGTGCTACCCTCTTAAAAGTGTTTAGTAATCCATCGCTAGAGGAAACCATTTTCTTTAAGTTGATCTCACTTCAATATCACATTCCTTTTAGGTAATTAATAATCAGCATGAGTTAACATAATTTTTATCAGGAAACAACAAGAGTAAACAATTCTTTGTACGTGTCAACAAAAAGAACAAGCATCTAAAAACAAGTGTATAATTGGCCGCCATCTGCGAAACTGCTACAAGTGTGAACCGTTTTAAATTCGCTTTGACTCCAACCTCATTGTTGACCCCAATCAGTTTCCATATATCCGTGCACATGACATTAACAACAGTTATTCGGATGTTTTATACTTTAAACGAACAACACACTGACAATTAAAAATTTCAGTACAAAGATGAGGCAGTTATTAATCAAGGTAAATACACGTCGAGATCAATGTCCAATAATTAAATTAACATATCGTTTAATCACAAATTGTAGCAAATTGTTAGTTGTTTTCTATATAGCTTTTTGCTTATTAGTTCTCATATAAAACTTTTTTATAGCTAACCAACATAGTTCTACATTGGTTTTCATCATATACATTGTAAATTGCGCTCATGGTAGGTAGAAGCTATTACTTTTCATTGAAGGCATAATAATTGTCTATTTTCTGTATTTTCTAACATTGTGCTTTAGTAAAAGAAAACGATGGAACTGGAATTCCTAAGAATAAACTATATATTATTATCATTTTAGGTTTTAATCACGATAGGCTAAATCGCTTTTCTACAGTTACAGTTAAAACCGAAAGACCTTAAATCGAAACTCCTTGTGAGACTTAGACGCCAATCGCCGATTCCCGCAACAGATAAAGAATTAGATAACTCTTTACAGTCGTTTTTAGAAGTATGGATGAAATGCATATGGGAAAAGTTGCACACCAGAATCGCGCAGACAAAAAATAAAACGTGTGAAGTACAGGGAGGAATCCTTGATGCAATAACTGCTGATGGAACAATTTATAGTGTAACTAATTTTGTACAAAGTCCTGTAAATATATTTTAAAAAGAAAATAGGTTAAAGTAAAACGCAAGAAAATTTGGCAGTTTATTACTTTGTAATTCTCTTTCTTTCCTCCGGAATTAGGTGTTATGAATGAAACCTTTTAAATATAGTTTTAGCACTTTGTAATAATTTAAACAAAAAAATCCTTTATCGAATATCACTTTTAATGCGTGCGCAAAAATATCGTTTTACTTTCAGTTATCTATAGCACGCTATTTCGTGACGCTACGGTACACAGAACAACTTGTCGCGTTTATTTAATCGCAACGTTGTTGACGTGGGTGTCAATTAGACATTCTTAAACCTTTAACGTAAAAGCTTGATACATTTTATTTCCGATACTTCAATTATCGA
Organism: Hydractinia echinata; assembly: GCA_030067915.1. Lineage (NCBI taxonomy): Eukaryota > Metazoa > Cnidaria > Hydrozoa > Anthoathecata > Hydractiniidae > Hydractinia > Hydractinia echinata. Next base: position 6,748 of record JASGCC010000295.1, on the reverse strand, counting down.
TGTCGGAATAATTGACATCAATTTATAGTCTCTCATTGCGGTGATTTTATAGAGGCATCATCGTTTCCTTGTTAACTTTCAATTAAACCTTAGCTTTCCTACTGTTGTTGTGGCATTTTCCTCAATAAAAAGCTTCAGGTTTTTTTTTGTCTTTGCTCTTTGATTGAACCACCTTACAAAGCTTGCTGGTCTTTCGCGCCAAGGTTATGCAAAATGTTGAACGGTCCAAAACCCAAGGCATCTGAGGATGTTTTAATAACTTATAAGTTGATTTTGAATTATTGCTCAACTATCACTTCTTTTCGAACTTTTAGTATAGCACGTACTTAAAAAAATTGGATGCTCATAAATCTTGCTAAAAAATTGTCAAATATGCGGTGATGTATACAAGATGAGAAAATTTTGTTTAAATCTCCCCATGAAAAAGACATTTGTAATTGATATTAACAAAAAGTACAAACGACTTCTAAGCCGGTCATTTCGACTAGGCAATATCGTGCAACCAGCAGTTGGCATTGACCCAACGTATTCTGCATTTATATTTCCTGTGTAGACAGGCTAAATAAGGTTAATTAACAAGTTATTTATTACCCCGCTAATTATTTTAATATAATAACAAATAGCTTTGATGCCGTTTTTGTTAACTCCAGTCTTAAAAAATAATCAAATAAAAATTATTCCACGAAAAGGTTTTGACTACACTGGTGTTGTGTTTATAGAGTGACGAACTTCACATATTATCCCAGTCACACTAGATTGTACAGCACTGGAAGAGATAGTAAAAACCCGGCTGCAGTGTAGACAAGACCGTAAATTTTGTTTTGCACAATTTGAATTTGCCAAAAGTTCATTTTCAATTTCATATTGAAACTTAAGGAGTTATTAGGCATTAAGTGCAATACAAACTGTTAAGCTGCGCCTTATTGCAACGGCAGCATGACTCATTTTCCCCATATTTGGAACAATAACTTATCGTCACTTTTGTTTGCATAAAAACACAACTTGTCCTATCTTTTACTCTTCAAAATACCCAGAATTTTTTATTTCATTCTCAGGATTTTTTAAAGTTTATCCTAATAAAAAGTTGGTTATGGATATATCATCTAATTACAGTGGAATAATTAACCTTTGGGCTTCTCATTTTAAACTGTCATGGCTACCCATTCTGTAATTATACCGGTCATAACTCAAGGGAGACTGAAACACTTGAGGTTTAGTTGGTTTTAGCTACCAATGACTAAAATACGTTTTTGTCTATGCAGCTTGGGTACTTTTACTTTAGCTAGGTAATATAACAGTAACTATCTGTAATAGGTAGGTAACATTACAAATACCATTAAAATGTGCAAGTGCTCCGGCGGGGTTGTGTTTATTGTCAGCCGATTCGACGACAACAAACTGCGCAAACTCCCTGCACCGCCCAGGTCCACTACTTAAATGTCAGCTCAATTTCCAATGGTACACGCTTACTCCGTATTCGCAAAGGGCCTAGAAGTGCTAAACACTTCAAGCAGTGGGGGCATAAAAGCATTCACAAAACTCTCGAATTAAAGATTAAATACACGTTCTTAATTGTCAATAAATGAATACAAATGTCCTAATGTTAAATAAAAAATATAGCTACGATCACGACCCTACCGACCGAGTATGCTTCGGGTGATCCGTACGTCCTGTCTCCGTGGTGTTGTAACAAACATCTCCTGTTTCGTGCAGTATACTGAACACACTTGTGCAAACGTTGTGCACTGGCGCGTGTAATTTCAAAACAAACGGGATGCCATTTCTACATACATGTTTTCGTTTGGTGCTGCGTTTTAGATATCGTTGAACGGGTTTCAATGGGGGTTTGGATGTTAGGGGACCATGCTTTTATTTAGGTTTGGGGAGCTGACGCCATTGGTGAAATATCCAGGGATCTGGACATATTTGTATGGATTAGGAGGTATGGGTACGAGGTGTATCAAATTCAGTTTGGGCGTTACCTGTAACATTACCCTCCCGTTTTTTGAGACTGCGTCCCCGCGGTCTAAGATACAAAGGAGTGTGAGCGTAATGGGCGGAAGTCAGCTTATGTAGCGGAAGGAATAATACGTGATGTTCATTGTAACCAGGTCGAAGGAATTTTCTCATGCATCATTTCGGCATAAAACGAGCGTGAATACGACGTTGTTGCATAACTGGTAGCACGTTCGGCATAAAGTAAGCGTGAATACGACGTTGTTGCGTAACTGGTAGACGAAAGGGTGTGGCTGCATTCTGCATAAAGTAGCTCGAATAGGATTTTGCTGCATTCTGCAATAAAATAGCACGAATAGGATGTTGCTGCATTCTGCATAAAATGGCCTGAGGTTGGTGCTTAACAGGTATGTTGTTCAATGTTGCGGTGAGCCTTTGTGTTTTGATTAAAAGACGCGCCAAGCATCACGGAAAGGATGGCTTCTTCTTATGGTAAGTTTGCTTAAATATCCATAGAAATATTCATGTTAACTGCAATATTGTTTCTAAGGTGTGGTCGTAATCGTTCGTAGGTTTCGTTCGGCTTTGTATGGGTCGGATCAATAAAAATATAAATTCCTAAAATCTAAAACAGGCTGCATAAAGGTTACGATAAATATCCAACTGTAAAAACTAAAAATTTCCGTAACGTAAAATATGTTCTATAATATCCCTAAATACTATAACAGGCTCCGTAAAAATAAAACATATAATCAACTTCAAGATAAGTAAAAAATTGTGCCCTAACGTTAAATATGTTTCTTCACAATGTCTTCGTTAATACTATAAATATTCTTCGTATAAAATATAAATTCTTTCTTTCTTTCTTTTTTTTTTTTTTTTTTTTCATATATTTCAGTTATTTTTTGTTCTTTCTTTTCTTTACTTTTCTCTTCTTTTTTTTTTTTTTTTTTTTTTTTTTTTGTTTCCTTTCTTTCTTTTTTTATATCTTACCTTTGCCGCCTTCTGTATGACATTCTGTCTTTCTTGTGTCACAATACCTACCATCCAAATTCCTCTCTGACCCGTGGAAGGGAAATAACTCTCCTTCACCGTCCATTCGTTCAATCTAAGAAAATCCACACAACGTCTGCCACTGTCATCCTTTTTCGGCACCATATTACATGGGGCCGCTCCATGGTGCCACATTGTCCCTCAATACTTACGTTTGTCATCAGCGATGTCATCTAGTTCGTGAACCGGAGTTTGCTTCACCGTAAGCTTATACGGCCGTTGCCTTGTAGGAAGCCGATTCTCCAAAGTCATTAGACTGCGTGCCACTTGTGGTTGTAGCATAATCCGCCGATGTTTGTCCAAATAGAGCTTCATTGGACTCTAGAAGCTGGTTTAACCATTTGTCTCCTACAACTTGTTCGTCGAACGGCATGTTGTTTTCTGTGCTAGGAGGGGTAGAAGCTGCACACCCTGGAAAAAGACTCCGGCTTTGACTATAACTGTCCGAGCTGGTATTATCCTTTTTTCTTTTGTGGAATTTACCGCCTGTAAGTGTAACTCCTCCCTGGCCTTTTGCGACAATGTAGGTTTTGTCAAGAGCTGATTGTCTTCTATTGTCTCCGATGGTAAAGATTACCTCCGAGAATGGTACCTCGCAAGAAATCTTTTGTCTAGACTCTGACAATTGGTTCTAAAATTATGTCCTGGGGTAGAAACTATAGAGACGGGCAACAGCACGTCGCGATACTTCGGTATATTTTCTTCGCTTAACCGGTGCGCGTTGGTCAGCGTGGGAGATTTTTGTGGACTAGCTGATGACTAGTCTGTAAAGGGGGCGCTTTACCGCCTCGGCCTGATGTTTTTTTTAAAAGGCTTCCTTCCCAAAAGGGGAATAAACACTTCTTTTTCCTCCTTTTGCCATTGCTACCTCCCATCGTCCCAGTGTCAATCCTCGCCTCCATTTTCCTGAGAATATCCGTGCCCAGAATGACCTAGTGCTAAGGTCTTCCACCAAGGTCACCCTGTGGGTACGAGTAGCATAAGAATACCCCCAGGTTAAAGTCCGACAAGTACGTCGCCGTGAACCGATAATGGAGAATCGTTAGCACTTATCAACGCGGATCCCACGTAACAAGTGACCTTCCATTGTGGAAAGCCATTGTTTCGATAAAAATCCAAGTCCATTTAGTGTGACAGATGCTCCCGAATCTATCAGCATAGGCGACCCCATGTCGTTTACTTTACCGCTGAATAAAAGGATCCTCGAGAATGGATCAGGATTTACGGGTCTAGTTTGACGGTTCTGTGGAATGTTGGACCTCCCTAACATAGTAAGTGCGAGCTATGCTGTTCATGTGGGGTAGCAGGTGGGTGAAGCCTTCTTTCTTCCTAGGTTCTCTCTCAATCGATCTATGGTGTGGTGGTGAAGGGTAAGGTTCGTATCTTGTGTTTGGTTCCCATGACTGTCGTGGAACCATTGCATTGTTATGAATAGACTTGGAATTGACTATGCTCAAAAGGGTGGCCTTCATACGGTGTTGGTATTGGGACGAAAATTCCATGGTTTTCCAATAAGTTCCCGAAGTTGTGGTGGGCTACCTCTTTGAGGATATCCTCCGCTGTCGGGACAAACCGCTGCCATGTGACCCTCGTCCCATTGTGCAAAATCGTTGTCCATCCGTGTCGGGTGTTGGTGTGACGAGTTGGGAAGGGGGTTCATTCTAACTTTCTTTAAGCCCTTTATCCTCACGCAAAAGACGGGCGCTATTCTCGGGAGGTGCCTACCGGATCGATAGCATCAACCGCATTTCGGTTTGTTGGGGCGCTGGTCCTCGTAGCTTTGAATGAAGCGGGTCACGGCTAACAGCTTTCTTCACCGTGTAAATTACCTTCCAGTCGGTGTATCCTCGGACGTGGCCTCCTTTAATTTTGCAAAGTGACCGCCGCCTCGTACTGGCGCGGTTGCTTAAGCTAAGGCTTTCGGAGTCTCGGTTTTAGACCGTTTATAAAAAGATGGAGTTTTGTGTCCTCCGAGACTCCCATTTGATGAACTTAGTTCTTTCCAACCCATCAATATATCCGCTAGGGGTCCTTCTGCCGCAAGCTATAATAGTCAGGACCCGGTGGTCCATTGCTTGTCCTTTGAGTTGTATTGCTTTTAAGTCGCTACTAACCATCCTCCCAATCTGCCTTGGTACGACGCCGGCCAAGCCGTTATAAAATATCGCGCGGAGCTTCTTAAAAAGAGGGGTAACGCTTGCACTCTCTCTTTCGGGATCCCCCATTATACTGAGCCACCATCTCAAATTTTTTCCAGATAGTCCTACCACGTTATCAACTATCACTCCCGAAACGAATTTGGTGTCATTTCATGCGACTGGTTTTTGATACCAGGGCAAGTCAACACAATCTGCGAAAATCGGTTCGCCTTTTTCCCACGAAGGGGCATTTTCCTTTATATCAATCGTTTGTTAAGATACGTTGAGGGTGGGGACCATCTTCTCTTATATGGAATATTATCCATTTCCTCCTCGGCCTCTCCCGTTGGTCTGACGCAAGAATGAGTCGAGAGGTCACTCTTTTTAATCAGTGACCCCTAAAATTCGGGCGACCGCGTGACGAAGACTGTTCCCGCCATGCTCGCTCGCCTCCTCTCTCGTCGTCAAACATGCGGTCTCGTGACAGCAATGCATACATTTCTTAATAAAAATTCAAAAAATATCCTACTAATAAAATTCAAAAACTAATTTCCCTAGCCCTATAAAATCTAAAATTCCCCCAAAAATATTCCCAATGATAAAACCCACGTTCTCAATGACAATCTATTTTCTTTTTATCTTTTAGATACCTCACGTGATCCAAATGAACCTGAAGTATGTATACTTTTAACTAAATCTCGGCTGCCCAATTCTGCAGCAAATTGTCCTAAATTTCGTTCTATATCCTGTCATAATTTCTTTTTTTATATACCTAATTTCGAGCAGCGCTTCTCTGCTCAAATATAAACAAATTTCTTAACAATGTACCTTTCTCGCACAAGCAGCTTCTCTGCCCAAGCGTAACCAAAAACTCTAACAATATACTTCCTCGCTGCCAAGCAGCGTTCTCTGCTCAAGCAAAACGAAATCTCTAAACAATATAACTTTTCGCAGTAAGCAGCTTTCTCTGCTCAAAGCTAAAAACAAAAATCTCTAAACAATATACTTTTCGCGCAAGCAAGCGTTCTCATGCTCAAGCAAAACAACAATCTCTAAACAATATACTCTTTTCGCGAAAGCAGCTTTCTCTCTCAAGCAAAACAAAATCTCTTAAACAGACCTATATTTCCTCTTATCGTATGTCCTTTTTTGTTTTTCCTAATAAAATATATCCAGCTGTAATATATGTAAAAACTGTGTTTTCTCTTCGTTTTAGGGACAGCCACAGTAACTCGAAGAACAACAAACATACAAACCCCACTTACCTGGTGGTTTTTGTTTTTGCTCCCTGACTTTTCTGTCACAACCACAACACTACCACCCAAATTATCCAGCCAATAATGTATTTATTAATGTTCCTAAAAAAGATGTACTTCGTGAAATCCTATAGAATTGTTATTTGATGAATCCCAGAGTTCTCCGTTCTAAGGAATCGAAAGACCTAAGGACCCGGTTGAGGCCCCAGAATGCTCCGCGGGAGTTGTGTTTATTGTCAGCGCGATACGACGACAACAAACTGCGCAAACTCCCTGCAACTCGCCCAGGTCACTACTAAAATGTCAGCTCAATTTCAATGGTACGACCCTTACTCCGGTTATAGT